>CAXIVM010001326.1:0-16527 GCA_964035705.1 Porites rus | reverse complement strand
AATCCGTTTCTGGTTGGGGGACCACTAACATACTTCCAAGAACAGATTGACACTCACTATCTCCTGTCCCCTTGCCCGATCCCCAAACCGCGCCACTGCTGTCATCCAGGGGAACTGCTGCACACTCCATGCTTCCTGCGAGAACAGTTGCAAAACGGATCGTAAGAAAGTGCCTAAGAACGGGAAAAACCCCTTCTGGCAACCTTGACTGTGTCGAAACCTGGAATCCAAGATTGACACCAGAACTCATGAGATCAAGGACAAGGAAAAAGAATGACATATCCACTCTGTTCATCACAAGTGATGTAGCCATCTCCATCCACCCACCATCCAGGTGACCCGTACTCACGTCCAGGTGTGAGGACCTGCAAAGCCGCGGAGAATTGGCTGCCTCCTGAGCATCGTCAAAAGAAACCAATCTCTAGTCGTTTCAGACCTCCTGGATCCGGCATCTGGGCATCTGGGCGTCCCGCCATATGTGTTTCACACAAAAACAGATCCTTTCGACCCAGTCCAAATGTGCAAAGGAATCAGTGGATTTGCCTAGAGAAATTGCATTGGTTTCATTGTTGTTTAATGTTTGAAAGGGTGGTAGGTTCGGATCTTCGCATGTATCGCAAGCTTAGCCATGTGCTCCAGGATCCAAGGAGTTCTCTGCAGTGCACTGAGGTCCTCGAACAGCAGCTGAGTTGCAAACACAATGAAGATATATGAAGATCAATGAAGTGTTTTTGGTTTCTCCTCCCAAGATATCCCAAACAAGTACTTGGTACCAAAAACTCTGAGCAAATTATATGTGATATGAGATATGTGATGCAAATTCATGTCAGATCATTCGAGTGCCCAGCGGGAAGCGGCAAGATTGCACAAGTGGCCTTGCAAGCACCTGAGATGAGACTTAAAGATGTGTTCTTTTTAACATGTTAAAACACCCAAGTCAAACGAGCCGAACCAATCTTTCGCTAGATCATATCCCCTCCCTCCTTGCAGGAAACTGTTTCTCCCCATTGTTGGCCCCATCAACCAACTCTCAGTGGTGGAAAAATGAGTTTCCGCATGACCTTACCTGAAGTCGTCTGAGTCTGCCATGGGAACTGAGTCTTGTGCTTCTCTCGGTTTCTCCTTTTCGCGGTTTCTCGATCGATCCTAGAACCTCCGTTACCGTAGCGCACTCCGTGACCGGCACACCCTTGTCAAGCACAGCCGTTACCTCACAACTGTCTCACAATGGAACAAGTGTTTCAGAAATGTCGCAGAACGCGATAAGCCAATCTCACATGGCAGTGTATATGAATGTGTGTGTGTGTGTGCGTGTGCGCGCGATCGCACTGAAGATCCCTTTCTGCATGAGTCGTGTGTGCGCGATCGCACTTAAGATCCGGTTCACACAAACTTGTCAAATTAATTCAAATTATATAACATCGCGCACTTGATTTGAGAAACCTCTTTTTCATAAACCCCGCTGCTTTGCAGTGGACATGCCGACTCGACCGCAAGTGGGTGATATATTCTGACTTTTGTAGAATTACCAGGGTTTGAGTAGGAGCAAGGACGCTACTAGGGGCTCCTGGCCTTACTACTAGGGGCAACAAGCTACTAGGGGCTCCTGGCATCGCTACGCACGGAGCAAGGACGCTAGTTAAGCCTGGTTTTTCAGATGGGTGACGATTGCGACCCTCAAGGTGTAGGTTTGATGAACCAGTCAGATGTGCTCAGCAAGTTTGCCTTTTTCTGACCGTGGGATATGCTAGCCCAGAACGCTCCATAAAGAGCCATTCCACAACTGTTCTGAAGGTTGTCAATGAAACTTGCCTCTCTCATTCCCTCCATTTCCGCTTGTCCTTTCCCTTCTTCCCTTCCCTTTGGCCTTCCGCTTGGGTTCCGCTTGTTGTTCAGGTTCGCCTCATCGATCTAGCTGCAGAGCTGGCGTTCTTCTTGCTTCATGGTCCATCAGTTGCCGCCCAATAAGGTTTATTGAGGCAAAGAAGGCTTGAGGGAAAGGGCCATCCGATGCATTCTTCCCAAATCGGACCCTATCGCGAACACCCTGCATGCTCTGTTTCTACGCATGTCGTTGGCATCCACATCTTGTGATCGTATTCCTCCCACCTTCTCCATGGCCTCCCGTCTCTGGCACTCCTTCAGTCTGATGTTCAGGAGTGGTTTGTACCGCAGCGTGGCCCTCTGATCAGGTCGCCCTCCTCGGAGTCTCTTCCGGATCCTCAATGAGATCGGCGTTCTCCAACCAGTCATCACGAACTCGCCTGAATCTTGAGCACATTTCAGCTGGGTGACTGTCTGAGAGTCTTCAAACATCACTCGACAAGCATGCCCGAGTAACTTACCATGTGTCACCACGTCAAGCTGATGCGGTTAAATCATTTCTTGGGCGATTGAGGTTCTGCTCAGGCCGGCCTTCTTGGCTCTTTGCCGTTCTACCTTGAGCTGGCCCTTCCACGACATCCTTAAAAGGATGTGTGCATGTCCTTCCATCTGTGTAGTCACATCGAGGGCCAGGTGATGTTAGTATATATTGCCCAAGCTCTCCCAGTATTTCATGCCGCAAGGCATCAGTTAGTTGAGGTCTTGTGCTCGCCAGTGCAGTAGCTCGTTGTGCGTCCGGCAAATCTTTCAAGAAAATACTGCAAATACGGATTTCCCTTTGTGCATGCACAAAACCCTCTGGCACAAAAGGTGCTAAATGTCCCCAGGGTGCGCGGAGGAAAACTCAAAATCAAACAAATATGTATATATAATATATTGTTTTTTACACTTATAAATACAAATATAATATACATACAGATTCTGTATGAAAGCTTGTAAGGCAACAACCCCGACCGACAACAAGCAAGCTCAAAGCATTCTTTTTCAGTCGGTTGGATATGTCTCCTGCCGGCTGCCCTAAGAGCGTCTTAGGGCAGACCCTCCCACATTCAGTCAGGATTTCCAACGACTGAAGTATTTCTTCGGTTTCTTCCTTGCTAGGCTCATCTTTGGCCCGTCATCCTGTTTCTTCTTTTTGTGCTCCTTGATCTCATTGAAAAGCACCTCACTGCCCCTCAATAGCTCGTCCATCACGTGCCATTGGAGTCCTCCTTCTTCAACTGCCTCTCTCCTCTGGTGATCAAAGGCGCTGAAGTCCTCATTGGTCAGAGCGTCAGCCAGCTCGTTCCCGTCTCTCCTGACCCAAGTGAGTGTTGCGAAGGCATCACATCTTCGAAGTGTCTCCGCCACCTCAATCACAAGCAATGTGACAGGGTATTTTGTGGAGAGCCCTTTCTTCAGGATGAAGGCGTTGCCCCGGTTATCCGTGAAGGCCTCTGCACACACCTCAGCTGAATCTCCTGCACTCTTCAGCCATAGTTTCAAAGCGACCAGAGTCGCCAGCAATTCCAGTGCAGCAATAACTCGCTTCGGGTTCTTTCCCCGATAGTAAAGCCAGGGGGCGCTAACCTCTGTGACCTGCAGTGAAAACCAGCGACATCGCTTGCTGTCCTCACACTCTTCAAGCCATCCCCCTATCCAAGCCGCCTGTTCTGTCGCCTTGGCGTCTGTCCAAATCTTCAGGGACCTCCCCCCTTGTCTTGAAGGCTGCTTGACAATCTCCATGTGGCCTCCGGCCCTGAGCCTCTTGGCAATCCAGTCCAAGATGAATTGGATAGCCCAAGGAATGGTCATCGCACCCCGATTCATTTGAATTGCCGAGGCCCACGCATACAAAGGACCCAGTAGAGGCCTCTCCCAGGGGAGGGCCAGTGCAGAGAAGCCCAGCCTTCCAAGACCTGCAGCAAACTCGCGATAAGTGACCTCTTTCCTCCTCCTCAAAGAAGCTATCCACTCAAGGACCCAGCCCGTCCTCTTCACCGAGAGGCCCATGGAGAAGGACTGGTAGTCCGTGGTCAAGCCGATCCACTCTGTCACCAGGCCACCTCGTTGTTTGGCCCACTTGAAGGGTGCACCAAGAGCGGCCATAACTGCATAGGCCAACACTCCACCAATCCTCCCTTGACGACCTATAGCAAGCACCTCCAGGTCATCAGCGTACAGCAACATGTCATTGGGAAAATCACCTCCCAAAACCCAGTACACTAGCCTCATCAGGGCTGCACTCAATCTCGCCCACCAGTACGGTGTTGAGGCGATACCGAAGGTGCCCACCTGGTTGACATAGACAGTGCTCGACCGGGTGGCTGCCTTGCATGCTAAAAACCCATGCTCCTCCTTCAGGTACTTGAAACGCCGATGTGCTTTTGCAAAATCGCCAACCAGTGACAAGACCGCCGCACGGTCAGCCCCATACTCCTCCAGCAAGGTGCGCTTCTCTCGGGGTCCTGGCATCCGAACCTTGTCTCTGCACTTGATTCGGTGATTCACCATGACACCATGCGTGCCATCATGAATAACACGCTTCTTGCCTGTCAGTTCGTCCTCCACCAAAACTGCCAACGCTGCAACAGCACGATTCTTGCCATAAGTACGGACAAAGTCCTCCTCGCTCATCTTCACCATGAGCCCCTCAGCCACCTCTTGCTCCAGATGCTCAACCAAGTACTTTTCGTGCTCGGCAGCCGAAGCATAGTTGTCCTTCTGCCATACTGCACTGCCCCAGCCATCACCCTCCAGGCTCCACTTCACCTGCTCTTCAAAGACTGCAGGAGTCCTTGGCATCTCATGGAGTATACCAAGGGGCAGGCCTGTCTTCGCCTGCTCTAGGAACTCCCAGTCCGGGTCCCCAGCTCTTTGAAGTACCCCCTTCATGGTGTCAAGGAAGAATGGCTGCCCTTCCTCCGGGCGCTCCTGCCTCGGAATGTCCAACTTCTCCGCGAGGATGTCCCTGATCTCTTGCAGAAAGGCCTCTTCTCTGACGAGCTGGAATGAGTCTCCTCCTCTTGCCATCCTAGAGGCCTCCTTCTCGACCTCCGCCACACTCCCCAAGCGCTTCACAGCCGCTAACAAAATGTGGTGTCTCACCATCACCCATTCTCTGCCCTCCAGCTTCATCCTCCTCTCTGGTGGCCACCTCCCTGGCGAAGATAACCCACCTCCATCGTGGAATGATGCCTCCAGCCCCTTCCAACGACATGCCCTCGGGGGTCCCCGCCCCCCAGGGACTGGCGGGTTCATCGGATCCACCACCTTCGGATGCCCTCCGGGCACGGGTCGGTCCTCCTCCAAGCGCCTTCTCTTCGAAGCCGAAAGTGTCTCAAGTACCTCAACCCCAGCTGGATCCTCCTCACGTCGTCTCTTCCTCGAAGTTGGAGTGGAATTGATCTCACCCCCCCCTTCCCACTCTTGCAGAAAGGAGGTGAGAATAGCCTCAGCAGTCCACTTGCACAACTGTGGAGGCCATGCTGCCGACTGTGCCGTACGGAAAACTCCCTTCGACTTGCCGATCAGGGGGGCGCCCCCTGATTGCCGAGGGAGAGGCCCAAGATACCATCCATGCTCATCAAACTGTGGCAGGCCTGTATGCATAGCTGCATGTAAAGGTGCAAAAATTCGCAACAGAAACCTCGTAGGCTTGGGCGACTCTGTACCGAAGTCAGACTGGGCGAATACAACAGTTTGAATGTCTGGAAGCTCAAGAAGCTGCCGAAACTGCCAAAACTGCCACATCGAGGCCGGTTGATGGCCTGGAATTCTGTCATAGTTGGTCCTGCCCAAGTCCTCAGGCTGCTCCATCAGCCCTATGCGCCGCCCGCATGCAAATTGACGCTTCAGTGCCTCAAAAGAGAAGTCTGCCAGAATCGTCCCAAATTCTGCTTTGTGAAACCGATCAGCCCTATTCCATGGAAACCCTCTCGGGTAGGTGGAACTCCTCAGTGGGAAAGGCCCCAAATCATTCGCCCACACTGCTCTCGAAAAGGTCGAACAGGGTGGAGTCACGATAACAGCGTAGTAGATGCCTTGAGCAATCAACTGAAGCCACTTCTTCTGTACAGCGGGGATTGTGAAGTCCGATCGTCTGTCAGACTGGATGTCCAATTCGGTGATCTCCACCTGAACACCCTTTCGTAGTGCAAGCTCCCGGAGGTACCAAGCCACTGAGTTGCGGCGCTTCCTCCCGGAAAAGATGTAGAGGACTTTCAAGTGTCCTCACTTTGTCCCGTCCGTGTCGGGAGCCCCTGCTTCCTTCCGGTTCTTCGGATTGCATTCGTAAAGGGCGTGTTTGTCACTGTAGCAAATCCCGCACACATGACGATATTTGCACTTGGCCATCTTGCATTTTTCTCCAGGTGTATTGTAACGAAAACAGATCAGCTCTCCGTCAGGAGTATGTGTTGCACAGTGCGGATTGCCCCCCTTGCCCCTGCCTTTCCTTCCTTTGCCCTTGTCCTTCCCCTTGGCGCCCTTCTCCGTAGCGGCCCACTTCTGCACAGGCTGCTCCCTCCACGGCGGCGTCGGCCTTTTTGCATACAATGCCAAAGGGGTTGTGAAGTTCCTCTCCTTCACTGTAGCGTCTTTCCATGCCATCTTGAGTGCCACGGTCAGGGGCTTGCCTTCTGTATTGGTGAGCTTGACTGCTTGCTTCCTGATGGCTCTCTCATAGGCTATGACCAACTTCCATGGTGGCGCAGCAAAGGTCTGGCCCTCAGCGTCTTTGGCACTCAACCCATAGACATAGTCACCCAACAAATAATCTTTGCATTGCTCCACCGTCTCTTCCCAAGCACCTTGTAGCTCATGCCGGTTCGAGTGCTTCAGCGAGATCATGACCATGGCATTCTTCCAAATAGTCAGTCGCCGACGAAGCTCTTCAGCGTTTGCCGGTTCCTGCACCTTCGTAGATGCCTTCCGCATGGCCAGACGGCCCTTGGAGTCCCAAATGGGCACGACCCCATCGGGCTCGATTTCTTCTTTCGACACAACTTCTGTGAGCTCTTCAGCCCGATATTCACCACTTTCAACCTCCGCCAACTTCTTTTCAACAAATTCTTTCGACGGGTAGATCTTGTCCTCCAAGTGGCCGTACCTCTTCTCCAATGCTGAGCGCATTGCCGCCCATTCTCCCGCCACTATGGGACGTGACCACTGCAGTGTGTCGTACTCTGCATCGACCTCTGCGGCCCTCTGGCTCCTTGTCTTTGCATTGCTAAAGGCGCAGGTGATTGCCGCCACCTGCACCCTCTCCTCCAGTGATCTGTCCGAGTCCAGCTCCCAGTGCTCTTTGAGAACTGCTGCCAAATCATCTCTGTCCTTTGCAAAGTTCGAAAGCTTCTCTATGGTGGTCACTCCATGGTGGAAGAACAGCTTCTGATTGTCAACGCTGACCTCATGCCTCGATAGCAGGTACTTGATGTCCGTCCCTGCAGCCTCAAGTGCCTTGTTCCCTTCGGCCTCCGAGATGACCGCCCGTGGCATGCTGCCGCCCGCTCCGGAGCGCCCCGCCTCTCCTGCTTGAACCGATCAGGCACACAGCATGCGATGCTGCTATTGACACAGCGGTGTCCTCAAGTGCATGCTATGCACAAACCCGTTCACATGCGATGTGAAATGTTCCCTCGGTCTGTGGTGCGCCCCAGCCTTCTCCTCCACTGGTATGTGCTCTGCGCTTGCTGCGCCCCGACCCTGAGCCTGAGCGGCGCGCTCGGCCCAGGGTTGCTGTTACCTCCTACCAGTGGCAATTCCCAGGTGCGACCTAGGCTATCTACGTGTACTGCGGCACACATGTCCGTCCCTGGGTGCGACCCAGGTGCAATTGAACTCACTTCAACTGCCTACCCTTGCGGCTCAAACGATCCCTTTTCAATCGCTGAGACTCAATTCGTCTCGCGAATCACTTGTGGACTCGCTCAACAGCTCGCTTCCTCCACCCCAACACAGCTTGCATCGGAGTGTGTATTCTTCGGGCTCCGGAAGCTCCTCGTGGACCTCAGACCTCACGAAGAGCCGCTTCTTCGCCATCCAGCAGCCCTTAGCCCCAAGCCGATGCAGCGTGCCCCGTCCGGCACGCCTGTAAACGACCACATAGTTCCCCTCTCTCTCCTCCTCAAGGGTCTCGGTGATCCTCCTCTTCTTCGGGTCCTTCTCGCCCTGGTCTCCCATCTCCTTCTCACTTTGGGATCCGTCGTAGATCGTGGTGTCTTCATCCGACACTTGCACTGTTGCTGGCGGTCTTCCTCTCACTCCGAGCTTGTCCTTCCATGCCTCCACCACTTTCTCAGCCTGGTCCTCTGGGACTGTCCACTTCTCATGCAACCAGGTCTTGAGCTCTTCCATGATGGAGCCTTCATCAAGCACCTCATAAGAGGCCTCGCATGGTAACACTGACACAATCTTTTGGTGCATCTTCTTGAAAATGGTGTTGTAAGTACGAACGTATACATCAGACCCTTCAGGGCACCACCTGCCCAAGAGGTCTCTGCTCGATTTCTCCACTCCAAGCGCTGCCAGCCCGCTGGCAAAGTTGCCCTCTCACTGTGCTCTGACCAGAACCTTTCCCAGCCCGAGGGGATAAGGGGACCATGGTACCCTTCCAGCAATGCGAATGCCCTTGAACTTCCAGCCACTGCCTCCGCGTATGAGACATGCGATGTCCCATACCTCGTGCCATAGAAGCAACCCTCGGGGAACAGGAAAACTCTCTCTCGTGGCATCTGCAGCTTGACTAGGTCATAACCCACTGCCAGCCAGTCGTCCTGGAGCACATAGGAATCCCTTGCTATGAAGATAGGGAGTTCCCTGACGCGCTTGCCTGCACCAGTTGTCTTGGATTGGTGCATCATTCCCGTCAGCTGACCGTCATAGAACTTCAGCTCCGACATCTTCAGGCGCGCTGCGTCGTCAAATCTCATCGAACCCCATAGCTTGATGAGTTTGAACCAAGCACAAACTCTAATTTCAAAGGGGACATCCTTGTCCACTACCAGCGTCTCCATTGGCGCCACGAAGCAACCCAGCCAGCGGGGTGCCCTCCTCACCGGCGGTGCTTTCTGCTCAAGCTTTCTCGTCAACTCCTTCATGATCATCTGGGGGAAGGCCTGGCTCATCATCTGTTCGTCCTCAGGTGTTCCCGCCGTCCGCTCGAACCATGCAACGGCTGTGCTCACTGCCAACGGAATGGAGGGCCCCATCCCCTCTTCTTCTCTCGCATACATGTAGTCGACGAGGGTCACGCTAGTCGGCCTCTGTCCCGGTCTCCCCAATGAATCAGCCCACTCCCGGAAACGCTGCCAGGATGCAAGATACCGTCGAATTGTCGAGATCCGATACTTGCCCAGCAGGGCATCTTTTGCCCTCATTGGATTCATCGATTTCTTCACCTCATCCAGGACCGGGGCCTTGTAGAGCACCAGCTCACCTACAAGCTTGTCCAAGATCTTGTCATTCACCTCATCCTCCGCCGCAACTCGCCCGCTCCTCAGACGGACAGTTCTTCCCAGTGTGCCACGCTTCGGCTTCACCGGGACTACTATGGATGTATCCCCAGGCTCGAGGGTCTTCACCTTTTCCTTCTCCATCGCTGCCTTGGCATCCAACAAGTTCTGGATCGATCTAGTCGATGTGGTTCCACTGAGACGCTCATCGAGGTCCGCCATCTGTACGGCCTCGCGGACCTGCCCCATGATGAAGGTGGTATGCCAAGGCTTAGGCTCTAGTCCAAGTCTCTCTGCCAGCTGCCTAGCTAAGGTCCCTTCGCTTCCATGGCTGACAGCCAACCTAGAACCTACAAGGCCTACTTCATTGAGCAGGTTCAAAAATTGGGCCGTGTCCTCAGGATCGGGGGCACAAGTGCCCCCTTCCATCCTCCACAGCCCAAAAGGAAAATCTCCTACCCTCGAGCCTACAAGCAAGTAATACAAAATACTGTCATGACAAGTCATGAATGTATTTATATATGTTTATATAAAGTATGTGTGTTTAATGCAATACGTATTTTCTATATTGTATAGTAGGACTCAAGTTGGGCGAAGTCGCTCAGCCCCTGCGAGGCAACTAAGCCCAAGCACAGTGCTGGCTTGCACTGTCTTCTGCTCTCGCTAGACCAAGGAGCAAACACAGGATCACCGAGCAAAAAAATCACTTGTTCAAGGACAATTCATTCATTATGTGCGCGGTCCGTACTTCATTATTGGCATTCTTCCCATTTGCCGGACTACGTTGGAAATGCAGGTCAATACAGGTCTTCAGAGAGCTGCGCCTGTGTTTGTTCTAAAGACGTTTTGCTTCGTTTTACTCACTTGGCTGGTTCTCAACTGTGCGAGAGCAACTTAACCTCTGGGCTGCAAACTGCAGTTGTTCTCTAGATTCTATTCACAAGTCTCCATTAAAAGAATGTTCAGAGAAGCTGTCAACAGCCTTGACAGGCTGCTTGCTATGAAAAAAGGTAAAAGAATTGCACAGCAAAGGTCTCAAAGAAATAGTATGTATCAAATTAATTGTTTCTTGGCATCTGCCTTTACAAGCAGCAGCCTGCAGCATGCCGGGGCACTCGTTGGGATGCTCCCCACGGCAGCTGTGGAAGCGTGGCAGCTGTGGCCTCAGTAGGTCAAAGGTCCACTTGGTCGATAGCAATCCAAAGCATCCTAAAGCAATGTAAAGCGTCCGGACAAGTGAGCCAAGCACAGGATCTGAACAATTCTCAACTGCTTGTACATCTACCAGAACCTTCACACAACAAATTTGGTCAGTCTCATCAGTTTAGCTTCCTTCTTCTGCATTTGGTGACCACAACTGTTACACTCCTTGTGGAGGCTGTTTTCCCAGGTTCCAACATACAGATGTTCCACAGCCAACTGGTCCTTCCACCGCTCAGATCAAAACACACAAAGTGACCGCAAGCAGTACCTGCAGATCTGTGGGAGACGGAGATCACTCAGATCTGTCAGGGGCGGCCCGTGTCAACATGTCACACTCTTGTCTGACTAACCATCCACTCCACCATAAGTTGCTTTCTTTCGCCATTTCGCTATCTTTTCTGAAGTTTCACCAAGATCAATGGAGTGCAAAGAAGCAAGAGGACGTGGGATCCAAACATCCTTCCTTCAGTGTCCATATTTAATCTTCTTTCCTTGGTGTCGGTACAACGAGACGAGCTAAGGACGGTCCCCGTCGAGATAGGTCGACTGAGGCTCACACCAGCCCTTGTGACAATCCAGGTCCCGGCCCTCCCTGTACCTCACCGGCTCGGAGAGACGCCATGAGACGCCACGCCGGTGCGCCGGTGTTAAAACTGCTTGTTTTCCAGCAGAAAGAAGCGCTCCCACTTGACGATCTTTATGTCTTTGTGTGTGTGTTTATGCTTTGATGTTACTTTTGTATGTTGATTTCAGATGCTTCGATAGGGTTTTTGGAGAGTGTTTGATGGTTCGCATGGTTTAATTCCGATTCCCATCGATGCCCTGTCACATGGTGCTGCCTAATCTCGAAGTTCCATTCTCAAATGCTAGAGACTCTAGACTTAAAGAATACAGTCTGAATACTGTCGATATCCATAGCAGGATGGATACATGTCGGATGACCTCATACGTTCGCATCATCTGACACAAGACAGGTCCAAAGACCGTTGGAGTTTGTCGCAGATCCACAACCATCCTGTGGTAACTTGGTGCTCCAAACCCATCCCAGCAGGCCACATTTGTGCCAAAGCCTGGAGATCATCTAGAGTGACAGATTGAGCACGACTAGATTCATGATACACATCTGATAAACATTCATAGTGGCACAACGCGCTTATCATGTGCAAAGGGATCATTGATCATCCATTTAATAAACATTGTACGACTCATGGTAATTAGTGGAGCTATCAGCATAGATTATTTGAAACTTGTAAATGTAAGCCTCACTCATAAAGACACCTCAATGTCCCTCCATTCAGTTTCACTTCCCTATGGTGGCTCATCTCATCGGCATATCGCAGCGAACGAACCGCGCCTACACACCTGCCGTCAGTGCATCTCTCACCTTCGTGAGCTCTGAGCGACGCCCAAGGCCATCCGAACATTGTCTCAGCATTGCTTGTTGTTGTAAAAACATTTAAAAAAAAGAACAACATAATGTATGTATAGATATGTATAGTATAATTTGAATAATAGCAATAAGCATCATGGCGTGTGGAAAAAGACGCTCCTAGACTCAGACCTCCATAGATGCAACGATCATGACCATCGGCATTGCCGCATCTTTGGCCTTGCACCACAAGAAGCACAACAGCATTTACAGTAGCACCAGTGAATCCAAGTGGTCTCATATCCGGTCAGCAAAGATTTCATGTCATGGCACAACCATCACGACCTCCAATATGTAATTTGAGTCACTTGGATGGCTTCTACATGTGTCCCAAGTTGGCGGCAACTGGACTCATTGGGAGAGGCAAATTAGATCACAACCAGCTTGATCAAGGCGTGATTTTTTGGTGCTGCGATGTACTGCGACGTATTAAAATTAAGGATCCAATGTAGAAAGAGGCAAAGGGACCAGAGGAACATGCAGGTCATAGCCATGATTATGATCGGCTCTATAAACTTTTGGCATGCCAAGGTGACTTACTCCCCACTATATCACCCTGCTGCTTGGGGGTACATTGTCTGTCCGACAACAGCAGGCAGGATCAACTGCTAGGGCTCCCAACCAGCCCAGAGTAGGCGTCGGCAAATCCCTACGTGACATGCTGCCAGGGGGTCACCCCCACCTTGGTAGATCCGCTACGATGTCAGGGTGAAACGATACTGAAGACAATACGATCTACATCCCATCGTAGATCGTTTCACTCTCCCAAGGTAGCTGCCCTTCGTAGCCCTTCCAATGTATCGTGGAAACATCTGGGAACAGTCTGGTATGTCTCTGTCATCGTGTCGGTGACCTGGTCGGCGACCGCTGGTTTGATGTGGGGGTTGACTTGACCCGTTGGGAGGCTCCCTTCATACTCCTTCCCGGTCAGATCTGCGATCACAAAATAAGCCGATCTGATTGGCCCCAAAAATGGCCTCTTCCTATGTTTTTTTTAATAAAAGGTGCAAACCCGGGCGGGCACGGGCTGGCGAGGCCAAAAATAAGGACCCGAAGCTTCTCAATGCCACTCACGCCTGTCCCGTGTGACATGCATTTTCCAACATTGCCCTCAAAAGCTCTCATTGTGGACAAAACCTGGCGAAACCTCCGGCTTCGGTCTAGTCTGGCTGGGACGTTAGGCACTGGCGATCCAAATGGCAGGCCGAACCTCACTGTTTTTGTCAACAGTGTGATTGAAAGTGGGAAGGACGGCACGCACCAGAGAGGCGGTTGGCCAGAAGAAATGGGCCTCCTGAAAGGTTTCACAGGAGTTCCTGACAGGGAGGTTTGCTAAACTCCATCAAACACAGCAAAGGGGGAGATCAGCAATGAGGCTTCACCTGGCGGAATATGATCAAATACATATTCAGATGTATTCAGAATTCAGGAAACACCTTTGAGTCAATCCTCTACTAGACACTAACCATCAAACCTGGATTTTGCCGTTAGCCTCGTTTTACAAAAAGACAATGCTGAGTGATGGCTCAAAGGGAACCCAAACCAAACGAGTACACCTCCAAGCGGGCGAACCGCATCTTTTTCCGCTTCACCCAGCAAACTCTGAGCTACCCGAGCCCAAGGGCAGTTCCGAGCGAACTGGCGCCTATGAAGCGGTTTCATAATCCTTCATGGCCGAAAAGGGAGAAATATGATAAAATATGTGTTCATATGTTTTTCCACATGCCCAGGCTTCGTCGAAGGCGAAGAAGGAGGCAAATTAACTTGTTCTTTATTGAATCCTTTTCAACTCCTGAATGAATCTGAGGGTCCCTTTAATCTGCAAAAGCAGGCAGCTGAATCTGCCGATTCCCATCGCCTCACAGAAGCTCTCACAAGGCGGTACCGTCCTGATTCAAGCGATGGCTCAGCGGCTGTTGATCTTTGTTGGTCTGGATTGCGAAAGTAAGCCAAAGGTCAGTTGATCAGTTTGTGCTCACTCAAAAGCAAAGGCACTGCAACTAGGTTTTGTGTGCTTTTGGAATAGTCTTGCGTCAGCAAGAGGGGTGCTGCCAAATTGACTTTGTGGTGTCAGATCTGTCGGCCACAAGCGGGCCGTGCCAACTTCATGAGCGTCGATCAATTCTGGTTTGACCAATAAAAGTCCGTTGGTGCACATATGTGCTTCATTGCTTCATCCAAACTGGAGTCATGGCAGTCATGAGTCTCACGAGTCACTACTAAGGACCTTGTGTCCTGCAGGTCACAAGCTTCGTTTTGAGCTTCGCACTGACATGGGCTGCAGGAGGGCTCCGTCTCCGGGCCTTAGAACGCTGCATTGGAGTAATAAGGATGGATTCTTCACAGCATGGGACATTTTAGTAATAAATTCCTCCCATGCCATGCCATACCAATGTTTCCCTAAGCCCCAGCATCAAAGCAAGTGCTTGAAGAAGCGTTCGTAGCCATGGGGTAGTTAAGATCCAAGTCTGCTAAGTACATTACTAAGTAGCCTATAGCGTAGAAAAAGTTTATGAGCTTACGAGCTCGAAGGTTCCAAGATGTTCCAATCTAATTGGTCTGTCAAAAAATGGTGCAACCACACGATCCAAAAACTGCCAAACATCGCCGATCAAGGAGGCTTATCTCTAGCTCAGAGAGTGTTGGAACAGTTTTTGGGAGAGTAAAGGTTGGTACAAGCTCGAGATAGTTTAGAAAAAGTAAAGACACGTGCCCACCTACTCCTTTGGCATGTGATGTTTCAATGATACATGACATGAAATTGACATCAAAACATCTTATATAAGGCATGGTGCAAAGTCTCTTGGAGTTCTTCGTCCCTGAAAGATCTGAAAGTGTGTCAACTCCAGTGTGTCAACATGCGTCAACTTGGTTGCCTGACATTGTGCAAAGGATTCCTTGCCTTCAGCCAGGGTATAGCAAAGCCTCTCCCAACTCGACTCATCGGAACTTCTCAAGAGTCCAAGAGATCAGGAATTGTGTTTTAGTTGTTTTAGACCGCTCCCCCCCTCCCTACTTAATTAAGTAGGCACCTTCTTAATTATATAAGTAAGGGAGAGGTAGCTAGTAGTTTAAATAGCTACTACTTAGGACGAAGGATAGCTCGCGCTAATGATTTGGTTCCTAGATGTTTAGGGACACTTAACCATGGAAAACCTGAGGATGGGAAAAGGGTCAACGGTCAACAGCAAGAGAAACTGGCCGCTCCAGGCACGTGAGCTGCCAGCCGCATTGCCACTTGTTTGTCTTTTTCTCAGCTGTTTGCAGTTTCACAAGCGACGAGTCTTAGCGGAGCAAGGAATTTTCTTCCTCATCACCGGTCGCTTCAGCCTCAGGCTCGCCAAGACGGGAAATCTGCCCGTGAGCGAAGCCATGTGAAACGTTAGCTCTCATATAGGGATTAAGTGTTTTACTATCTTATCTATAGTTTTGTGTACGAGTATATACAGCTACACTTGCACTCATGTCTGATGGATGCCCCAGTGAGTGAAATTACTGTATCTCCGACTACTGTGTGAAACATTGCAACAGCACCTCACATTCTCACAGCATGCTTAAGCTATTGGTCTTACAGTGCCATCAGCTTAGGTAGCTGATGGAAGTCCAAAGAATCCCCTCGTGTGAGAGGACAATGCTAAACTAAAGAACAGCAAAGACAAGGTAGTAAGAAAGGCGTTTTGATCATACATTGACTTCTTTACTACTTAACCTTTACAGAACATAACATATGGGTTTTCTTACCTGGACATGACCTGCACCATGCTTCCGCCTCTCAAAGACCCACGAGAACTCAAAGCACAAAAAGACTTATTTAAAAAAATCCAAAAGCTCGATCATGACAAGCCTTTGCCTGCACACGACGCCAACAACAGCAGCAGCAGCGAACGTATGTCGCCTCCTTTGGCATATCCTCAGTGGACATGCTCTTGGCTGTGGACACTAATCGATTCGGGTTGAGGCAAGCCGTTCCAGTACACTCAATATCTTACACCACCGTATGGAGCATGTGTGCTATTCTATGCATTCTGAATCAGAAGGGTGTCTAGGTCCTGAGACACATGACAAAACGTAGGTAGTGTTCCATGACAAAACGGAACAAGAACGTAGGAGAGCAACCAGTATTTGCCATGTCAAAAGGCATCTCCAATGAAGCACTGCACTGATGGAAAGAAAGTATGCCGACCACCGCCAATCCAACTTTCCTGGATGCCCCCGACACATCAACGCCCCACCACCAAATGCTGCGATTGTTCTCGTCCAGTCCCAGCTCGAGCTGCTGTTGGTGTAGTGGGTGTGCGTGGCGTGTGTGGCGTGGTCGAGCCAGATTTCGCGTCGTCACACTTGCCGATGACGGATGGCTTCACGTTGCTGCCTGCGAGGGAGCACAAGTCAACCACTGAGGTTGGGCAACCATCTGCACACGGTGCTGAAGTCGCTTCCCAAATTCTGGAGAATAACATGCACCAATGACACAAAAATTGGTCACCCAAACGGTTTTCACAAAAATGATAGTTAAGCGCTCATGAAATCTCATTAAGGTTTTCATTGCAAAGGGCGTTTCTCCTTTCTTGGCCGGTT
>CAXIVM010001325.1:0-13013 GCA_964035705.1 Porites rus | reverse complement strand
CGAAATCTGCACTTCGAGGTTAAGTGCTGTACCTGCCACGAAATCTGCACTTCGAGGTTCACCAAGCGCTGCACCTGCCACGAAATCTGCACTTCGAGGTTCACCTAGCGCTGTACCTGCCACGAAATCTGCACTTCGAGGTTCACCAAGCGCTGCACCTGCAACGAAATCTACACTTCGAGGTTCACAAACTGCTGTACCTGCCACGAAATCTGCACTTCGAGGTGCACAAAGTGCTGCGCCTGCCACGAAATCTGCACATCGAGGGTCACAGAGTGCTGTGGTTGCCACGAAATCTGCAAACGAGCCACATGTCCAAAAGTCGCGATTCACTGCACCTGTCACGAAATCTGAGCTCCTCGACGATCGCCAAACCACTTTCCCTTCAATGGGTGCTTTCGTGGGGCTGGGTGTTTTGGTTTCTGGCTGGGCTTGGGCTTGCGTGCTCGCTGTATTTACTGTAGAAGCTACATGGGCCATGAAAGGGCCTAAAGGGCGTTCATATCACAGAAGACGCACGCGGCAATTGGCTTGCTGCTGGCAGCAGCAATTGTCACTGGTCGCTGCTCCACCACCACTCAGACGTGTGTCAAGCAAGATGCAGCAAGAGTGTCCTGAAGAGTGCGAGCGCCCAACAAAATCATGTCAAGCAAGAGTGCCCAGAAAAGAGAAGCGTGTCAAGCAAGAGTGTTGTCGAAGAGAGCGTCCTTCAAACATGGAACAAACACGTTTATTAAGTTCTTGAGACGTGTTCTTAGCCACGTAGTGGTGAAACGTTTTCATTTTGGTTTGGTTCGCCCACCAAAAGGTAATAAGTGAATCCGTTCTGAACCGAATTGGTGTTTAAACCGCGCCGTCCCGGCAAATCATTTCCTCACAGCGGCTGCAAAGTCTTTGCAGGTGCGCAAAGGTAGCTCAGAAGATGGAAACGGGTCACAGCGGCCGCCGGCCGCCGAAGATCATTTGCGCAACTAGACTAGTTAACCAGAGGAATCGGTCTTCGGAAGCCTGAGACTTTAACATTCCGCGCTTTTCAAAAGAAGTAACAAGCGATACTTGCGAAGTCACAATCTCTCTGCGCGACGGTCCCCCGGCTAGATTTGCAGAGTCAGCGAAGTCACATGTACGTTCATTTTAAACAAAGTATGTTCAGTCATTGTAAATAACACTGACTCATAACTTGCGCCTCCCTCAAGCCTCACGCTCACTCAATGAACCTGAATGAACCTCACAAATGCTTGCGGGTTTCCGGCGCGCTTCAGCGATCTAAGCATCAGCTGCTTTTCACTCACCGTAAGAACCCCTAGTGTGTCCACACCGTTTGGGGAACAAGAATCTAAACAAGAGCACACACATGAGAACAAGCTAGACTTTCAGAGGTCTACAGAAGTCTAAAAGCACACATCTGAGAGCACAGTCACCAGACCACGCAGCACCTGAGTGAATGAGCGAGTGACTGTGAGCGTGAGTGAGAATGAGAAGCCACGTGAGTGAGAGTGAGCGTGGGCGTGGTGAGTGCGAGTGAGAACGAGAGTCAGAGTGAGAGTGGACGTAGTCAGCGTAAGAAGACAGAGGTCAGATCTGCAAGCTAGACGATCACACATCTGAGAACACAGTCACCAGAGCACGCAGCAAGTGAGAATGAGTGAGAGTGCGACAATGAATGCGAGCGTGAGTGAAAGGAAGAATGCTTGTGAATGAGAGTGAGTGTGGGCGTCATGAGTGCGAATGGGAGAGCAGAAGACCAAGGAGAGCACACATCTGAGAACACAGTCACCAGGGCACACATCAAGGTAGTGAACGAATGAATGAATGAATGAATGAATGAACGAACGAACGAATGAATGAATGAATGAATAGACATGAATAGAAAGAAATAGAAAAGAAATGAAATGAAATGAAAATGAAAATGAACATGAATATGAATATGAATATGAAATGAAATGAAATGAAGTGAAGTGAAGTGAAAATGAAATGAAATGAACATGAAATGAAAATGAAATAAAAATGAAATGAAAATGAAAATGGAAATGGAAATGGAAATGAAAAATGAAATGAAATGAATGAAATGAATGGAATGAATGGAATGAAAGGAATGAAAGGAATGACACAAAGTGCTGTACCTGCCACGAAGTCTGCGCATTGCGAGGTTCACAAAGTGCTGCGCCTGCTACGAACTCTACGCATCGCGGGTTCACAAAGTGCTGCGCCTGTCACGAACACTGCGCGTCGAGGTTCTCAAAGTGCTGTGCCTGCCACGAACTCTGCCCATTGAGGTTCACCAAGTTCTGTGCCTGTCACGAACTCTGCGCATCGAGGTTCGCAAAGTGCTGTGCCTCCCACGAAATCAGCACTTCGAGGTTCACCAACTGCTGCACCTGCCACGAAATCTGCACTTCGAGGTTCACCAAGTGCTATGCCTGCCACGAAATCTGCACTTCGAGGTTCACCAAGTGCTGTGCCTGCCACGAAATCTGCACTTCAAGGTTCACCAAGTGCTGCGCCTGCCACAAAATCTGCATGCAAACGAGCCACATGTCCAAAAGCCACGATTTACTGCACCTGTCACGAAATCTGAGCTCCTCAACGATCACCACCATGTCCAAAGTGCTGCGCCTGCCACGAAAACTGCAGTTCGAAGTAAAACAGCTCCGATCCCTTGCACCTCTCACGAAAAGTCGACTTTGGACCACGAAGACACGAGGTTTCCCTTGCACCTGCCACGAAAACGCGCGCGACACCACAACGAGAGCGCAGTCGTTAGAAGCACCCGCCGCGGGCCCTCAGACTTTGCGAGCCTGCGCAGGGTTGAAGTCCACCGTTTGGGACCCTCGTGGATGGTTTTCCTTTCCGAGCTGAAAGGTATTATTTGGGAGATGCTGAATGGGTTCTCAGTTGGGCGGCACTTGGTTCACGATGCGCCACCCCCGCTACCTGACCCCGGGGCTTTGTTGGTGGAGGTCGCCAACTGCCAACGTGAGGCAGCCAACTGCCAGCAGTACTTGGTTGCCTGGGCCTTGAACCTGGACGCGATGTCAGGGTTGCAATTTCAAGCAGCGCTGGGGGGCGCTGTGGAGGCTTGCGGTAGCCTTTTTGCCGCACTACCGGAAGTCGAGTTGCTTCATGAGCTGGCTGAGTACCTAGGTAGGGTAGATTCCGGAATAGTGCAGGGGCAGTTCAGAGGGTATGAGGCTCCTGCAGTCCTGAAGTACTGGGACCGCCGTGGTGAGTTTCGCCAGGAGTATGAAAAGTCTGGTGGAGAAGCCGCATCAGGCCGGAAGGGTCCGCGGCGTCGGCTGAATGCCATTCACAGACGGAAGGTCCCGAGAGATGTCAGTTTGGAATGGGTGTAAATTTTTCGGTTTTTGATTCGGTTGAGCTGCTCTCCTTGCTTTTCAGCCTTCTTTGTGTCAAGCTATCTGCAGTGTCCCAATTGCTTTTAGCACCAGCCATGTCGACTCCTGAAGCTGTTTTCAAGGAGCTCCAGGATAGGTTCGACTATGATGAAGCCATCACAAAGGAGATTCTGTCGTCCGGTGTGACGTCACTTTCCGAGCTTCGCTTTTACTGTTCCAATGAAGAAGATAGACTTTTGTCACGCTGCGCGTGTGAAGCGCGCCTGGTCCTCGATTGTGCAGGCCGAGAAGGCTCGTGATGCGAGCCAAGTGGAGGGTGTTCCACATTGACGATGTCGAGAGGCATGAATGTACTGTAAATAGCAGCAAATTTGCCGGTCACGGCCGCGCGCTTCAGCGATCTAAGCATCAGCTGCTTTTCACTTACCGTAAGAACCCCTAGTGTGTCCACACTGTTTGGGGAATAAATAGCAAAACATAATGCAAAAACAAGGCAAAAAAAGACAAAGCACAAAAAATGCAAACAAAAGGCAAAACAAAAGCAATCAATGCCTTTAGATTGCCTGTCCTTTTGCGTTGTTTGTTGTTTTTGTATGTTGTGTGCATTTCCTTGGAACAACAATTTAAAAAGAAGAAACGCAAACACAAAACGCCAAAAGAAGAAAAACACAATATATATATATATATATATGTAATATCGCACACAAAACGCAACATTGCAAATAAAGATAAACGCTCAAAAAAAGTGGTGTGTAAAATTTGGTTGTGCATGTGCATGCTTTGTGCGGTTTGTTTGCTTTTGTCTTGCGTTGCTTAAACAGTTCTTTTGCATTTGGTTGCATTTTTTTGTGGCTTCCTTTTGCCAGTTTTGTGCTTTTTGATATGCACTCTTTTTGACCAGCTGCCTTTTTTGCCTTTTTCATGCTTTTCTTTTGCATTTCCTGGTCATCATTTCTGAGTGTGGTTTTGGATTTATTTTGTGTTTGTATGAATCCTTTAGATTTCAGAGTTAGGCTGTAAGGCTTTGTTCTTTTTCTTGGAACAACATGGCTCATCTCTGTCTCCGAACAGGAGAAGAACGTCCGATTTGGTGCGCGGCCTGTCAGCTACCCAGATCTTCGTCTGCCACCGCTTGAGTTGGCCGGATCTGTGGGCGTTTGATTTGGAACACACCTTCCAGACAGGAGGGAGCCATGAACACCACTGTGGATGCAAACTAGCAGGAGCCTAGGCCATGAATCAACAAAGCCTGGCTGGATTGACCCATTGGCTGGCAATCTTTTGAAGCATAAGCCCAAAGGCAAAAAGGTCAGCAGGAAAGCAGAACAGAGGTTCCAGAAGAAAAGACTTGACAAAGCCAGAAATTATGCCAGCATAGACGCCAGATAGCAAAAGATACTTGTGGGCAGCACCATAGCAGCACGAGCATGCAGGCTCGAGACCGCACACGGCTGGCAGCACCGACACTCTGCAGCGCCCTCCAGTGGCACTAGCACCCAGGTTTCAAAGGGTACACGGCCGTAGGCATCTCGCTGCAGCATCCTGGAGCAAGCGCACACGGCCCATCTGGCAGCACGCAGGCTCCACAGAGGGCGGCACCTCTTCGTTACTTGAAGTAACCCCCAATAGCTCTAGCTATCCAGGAAAAAATCACAGCACGACCGGCTGAGGCTGACAGTCTGAGTACCACTGTTCCGGTATGATTCAGTAGGACCATTCTGATTGTTGCAGGAATTCTATTCACTCGCGGGCTGCCACACAGTGAACAAGAGATCAAGCCCCATCAAGCTTACTTGCTGAATTTGGGCATTGCCAGGTTCCTCCCGAAAAAACCACCAGTCGTCTCCTGTAGTCGTGACACCAGTGACAAAACCGCCACAGCACGCGCCAGGACCTGGCAGCAAAGTGTCCCTATCCCCGCACCTTTTGGGGGAACTTCACGTTTGGTGCCCCCGCTTGAGTTTAGAGCTTCAAGCCCTCGCTTGAGTCCCATGAGGGATCTCAAAGGCGCAAGATCCGTCCACATGATGAC
Source organism: Porites rus (assembly GCA_964035705.1). Taxonomy (NCBI): domain Eukaryota; kingdom Metazoa; phylum Cnidaria; class Anthozoa; order Scleractinia; family Poritidae; genus Porites; species Porites rus. The sequence continues at coordinate 7,625 of CAXIVM010001325.1, read as the reverse complement.
GGATCCAAGAGGGGAGATTGGGATTAGCCAAAACTACCCATCTGTCCTATGCCGAAACCCACTAGAACCAAGCAAAACCTCAAAGCGAAGAGTCTGGTTTCAAACGGATCACATTGAGAAATGAGTTTGGTGGTCTACTTCCCTCAAACACACTCAGACCTTTAGGACACAAGGCCGGATGATTGTGTGGCAAACAGGATTTGACTACCTATTGAAACCAATTGGTACCTCAAACAATGCCAGATCTCAATGACGTGAGCCGCCTTTTTCGTGGCAAGGCCAGCAAAAGAAGAGTTCTCGCAGTGGGTGTGGAAACCTTGCCCGGAAGGCGATAACTTTGCACAAAGTCTTCCCTCCTCCAAGATCGCTGCCTTGGCCCTGCAACAAATTTCTCCTCTGAACAGGTTCCCACAAGCAACGGTCTATTGCATCATATTGCATCGAACAGGTCTTAGCGCATCAGCTCGACATTTGAAATGAGTTTTCCAGACTCGGCATTCGCCAGCTGGTCTCGGCAAGGTTGCCTCTTGTGGGCCGAAACGTGGAACGCCACACATCTGGTTGTCAATTCATCGCAACCAGATGCAACCTTGCCTGGAAGAAGATGTGGAGGTCACACAACTGCATGAACCTAAAAATCATAGAGAATCTACCTGGGCTATGAAGCTGGCAGCCCACAGGGCTTGATTGGTAGATCTTAAAAACCTGCACAATGAATTAAGAAACGGCAAAGGAATGGGTATCTTATATCCGAGATGCAGAAGCCTTTGGGCCGGGTTGAAGGGTGTAATGCAAGCAGTTGTTTCCTTTTCAAACTGAACCTGTACATCCCGATCCCACAAATATTTGAATCCCAGTCCAAATATATATTATATGGCACGCATCCTCTAGAGGTCCCCATCCCACATATCTCTCAAGGTTTCAGCGTCTCTCGAGCGAGCGCACGCCCTGCATGCGCACTACAAGTTGTCCACCTCGGCACCAAACATGACAGGATCGTTTGACTGAGAATTGCGTCCGACAACAAAGTGGGTTTCCACAACCCGCAATTGCGGACGCCACCTCTACACATTCCATTCCTTTGCCAATTGCATTCAATACATAACATAACATAACGATGTGATTTCAATGCGCTTACAAAAATGTCGTTTGTCTTAGGGCGTACCATAGGTGGTGTGTGTATATATATATATATATATTTGTATACACATAAAAGCATATGTATTCATGCACGTACACACGAAACACGTGCCATTGCGACACAAAAATACTTTTATAGGGGATTTGGTGACTGAGCCCCTTTGCAACCGATTGCAATGAGATTCAAGAGTGAACATTCAAGATGTTCAGGAAAGAATTCTTGCATCCAAGCCGCAGGATTCAAGATTCAAGACTTTAGGAACGAATTTTGAACCCAATCCCACCCGGACTCAAGATGCCAGATTTCATGAAAACATGTTTAATCCGATGCCAAGATCCAGGGACTTGGATTCAAAATATATATCCTGCAATCTTGAATCTTGAATCCTGGGGTGGGTTTCAAGAATTCGTTTCTGAATCCTGGGGTGGGATGGGATTCAATAAAATTCTTGCCTGACATCTTGAATCTTGAATCACGGTAGGGATTTTTACTTTTACCGGTGGAGTTGTCCTGGTCTAAATCTTCCTTGGTAGTCCCTGTGCCCTCATGACTCATTACAAGTGTTACAAGTGTCCTTCCTTTCTCACGCAAAACACCCTTTTGAGAAAAGAATCCCTTAATATTACAACAGGTAGATAAACTCTGGAACCTGACTTTCCTATGCAAAGGCAGCGGTCGATACGATCTCGAACGACATTCACGGCCCTGGCGCCTTTTCTTCAAGTTCTTGAGCCAAATCAGGTTGGCGTCCACAGTGCAATGGCAAAGCCGATTACTGGTGATGCAAGTCTTTACATGACAATTTCAAGACACCAACTATACATGATGTGTCATCTATACATGAAGAGTGCAAGAACCTCAATCTCACTCAAGCTCAGTACTTCTTGGGGACGTTTCTAGCTGAGGGATTTCTTCTCCCCCCTCTGACTCCTGAGCTGCTCGACGGCTTGGGATCAGTTCTGAATCCCGGGCTATCCAGCTGGTTCGGAAAGGTTCTGTGGCACACTGTATGGAGGTATCCTCTTCGGCTTGTGTTTCTGCCGTTTCTTGTACCCTGGCTGGGTAGGGCCTGTCGTGCCCTGAGGTCCTGTCGCTACGTCTGTCGTTGGTGCATCTGGCTGCAATGCCATCTGCTTGTCCAGCTTCAGGCCAGTGCCTGAGGTGTGCTTGATGGTGTACCCATCAAGGTGCACTCCAAGGTTTTGGAGGGTTTTGGGCCATAGCGCAGGCTCAACTGCTTTTGTGAAAGCATCGGCTTTCTGGTCGCTTGTTCCAACAAGGCTCAGTTCCACGTCATCGCGATCCAACTGCTCCTTCACCGAAGCCAAACTCACGCGATGCACGCGTTTGAGATGCCTCAGCTTCTTGGAGTATCCAGCGGTCACGACCTTCGCGCATGCAGTGTTGTCTTCGCGAAGTCTCAACAACACAGGACGCCCAAGCATTGCGGAATACAACTCAACCAATGGCAAACCCTCTTCAAAGAGCACATACGACAATGCGACAGTCTCCGCCTCCGTCGTGCTTCGACACGTAGCCGTCTGTTTCTTCGACAGCCATGCCAAAGGAAACGATGTCCGCGGGCCAGACAACTGTAGCCATCCACCAGTGGTACTGTGGGTGTGTTCATCATCTCCGCAGTAGTCTGCGTCTGCGAAAAGTTCAACAAACACACGCTCCGGCGTATCACGCACATGCCCAAGCAACATAGCGTTCTTGGTGCACTCGAGGTAGCACATGGCTCGGAACAGGTACGCATCACAAGCTTGCGTCCAGGACTGTACCATGGTTGCCAACCAAGTCACAACTCTCAGCAGGTCGGGACGAGCAAGGCGTGCCAACCACATCAGTCTCATCAGGATGCTGCTGGCTGAAGATGCCAGAGCACCACGCTCTTCTGCTCCAACAAACCCCTTGCTGAGAAATGGCGATGCGACGACTTTCATCTTCGGGCTGTTTGCAACCCTCAAGTACTCTTGAACAGTAGCCTCGGCGTAAGCACGCATGTCAAAGCCAAAGAACTCTGTGTTGTCAACCTCGACAGTGGAGTGGTGTCGACCAAGAAAGCGACCCAACGGTCCAATGTCATCAATCAACACCTTTTCACCCAATGCCTCCCAGAAAGGCTCGTGCCACTGACTTGGTCCTGAGAGAATCAAGTCGTCCACGTAGACAACCAATGCCAATCCTCCGAAGGTAGGGATGGTGAAGGTGGATGCAAACTCTTCAACCTTGACTGCTCCTAAGAGACACAACTGTTCTTCAAGAAACTGTTGCCAATGGGCCCCAGCTTCTGGGTGCCCGTATAGCGATTTGCGCAATCTAATGATTGGTCTTTTGAAGCGAGGGTAGCCGCTTGGGGTGAACCAAGACTCAGACCACAACTCTCTTGGGAGACGGATGTACGTGGCAGCCAAACTTTTCAATTCCGATTGAAGGTACGCCTTAACGGCGTCTGCCGATGACAACTTGTGTCCCTCAAAAAGACCAAAAGAGATCAGGCTATTGGCTGCAACTATCGACGCAGGAGACGCAGCTAAAGTCTGGTAAAGTGCTAGCTTCCCTTCAGCTGTCTTTGCAGAATCACCACGATAGCACACAGGACCTTTCAGAGCACGAAGCTCTGGAGCCAATTCAACGTGCTTTTCGCTGCAAATAGCAAGCAAGTCTGCAATGTGAATAGTCTCTCCACTCTGCAATGCAGCCTCCTTCACGCGGAACTCTTCATCAACCGACTCAAGCTCCCATGTTCCCATGGAACCAACACCATCGAACTCCTTGCGGATCGCCTGCAGTGCATCAGGTCGGGACAACACTTCGTTCCGGGTGAACTGTCTCGTCACCAGGGCATACACCCCAGCCGCAACGTCTTCCGGTGGGACATACCCCTCGGGAAGCTCATCAGGAGAGTACTCGGGACCCTCAGTGGCCTCCGGCTCAACCCAATGTTCCTTTTCTGCTGCTCCTGTGGAAGAGGAAGAAGATGTTTTCTCTGAACTCTTAGGCATTGCAAGCGGTCCAGGTGTCTTCGGCGCTCCGACATCTGGCGCCGGTGTAGGCGGCGCTGCAGCTTCTCTAGGGAAGATGGCATCAAATCGCTCGCGACATGCCTTGTTGTGGCGGTAGTGGCCACCACATCCAGGGCAACCCTTCGTAAAACCATGCTCCAACAAACGTGAAAAAGTAATGTATGCATGACGTGGGGGTGCAACTGGGGTATCTTCCGGAAAAGCATCAATGTCAATGTCATATGGGAGCACGCCCGACTCAAGAGATCTGTCATAGATCTTCTTCTTCACCTCAACATCAGGGTCAGACATTTCCTTCAGCGCCTTCATTGCCGCGTTGGACAATGGAAATTCAATGTGCTCAACAGGAGGGAAAAACACCTCCTTCTCATGCAAGTCCTTAGGACTCCAATGCAAATGCGCTCTTGCACGGACAGCTTCATAGTCAACAACTTGTACGACATTGCGGTATCGCAAGCCTGAGTCAACACGCCATCCTGCAAACAAGCCTGGTCTTGTAGTTGGAGCGGCCATTCCATCGCTCTTGGCCCTGTAGAAAACAAGTGCACCAAGAGGGTACTTCACTCCAAGAAAGGGCTCACCTGTGCAAACCTCCCAACGGGTCTTGCCAGTCTTGAGCTCCTCAATCTCCGTTCCACGCTCATGCTTGCGAATCACACAAGGCGACCAAAAGGCACGAGCTTTTGCAGTATAAACAACGGAGATCGGCCACATCTTCTTGCTGAAGCCGGCCTGGAGATGTGCTGGTCTGCACAACTCTTTCAACGTCCTCACCTCACGTTCGACGTGGGCCGCGTGAGGCCAATCCCTGGGGATGCTCGGGGATATGGTCCAGCACAGCCTGGATGCCGCTCCGGTCAACTCACCGGCTGCATCTGATTTAAAAATGACACCGGTATCACCGTTCAACCTATGGCCACCGAAGTGTTTCAGTGAGTTGTAGCAGGATTCTTCTGACCTGTCTCTGGCCGGATAGGCCATGCTCAGACCTGAGAAGAGATCAACGATCACCAGAGCTACCTTCTCCCCAGCGCTGCTCACGCTTTCCTCCGACGGAAACATGTGGTCGGCTTCGAGCACGCGGCCAAAAGCAGCCGAGCGCTCGTAGGCTTCATCGCTAGGTTCAGGTCGAACTCCGTGGGCATATCTTTTCAACATTCGACCACGCACACAATGTTCACAAAAAGGATTCTGCTTCGCGTGGGTCGTGATGTGGTCTAGGCTCTTTGCCTCACGCTTCAACCTATCATCTCTCGACTCTGCAAATTCAGCTTCGTCGTCCGCAGGAGCAAGGTCATCCTCAAGCTCGGCGGGAGTTGCAAAGGTATCAACGTTTCAATGACCAACGGTCCACGGTAGACCTGTTCCTTTGGCTCCTTCTCGACATGCTCCTGTGCAACCACGCAAATAGCTGCCTCACAAATGGGCATGGCGGGCACCTCCTTGAAAACAAGGTCAGGAAACAAAGAAGAGAAGACGATCTCACACATGATCTCTGGGTATCTTGCAGTCGTGCTCGTGTTGGAACCTGTGATGGGTGCATGTTTGAAATCAGTACCATGCTTGCGTCGGCACTCGCTCAAGTTCTTCGCGAGGTTCTCACTCGTTGTTGCCACTCGCCACTTCTTGAGGAACGGTGTGCCCTGCCGATCAACAAGTCCAACTGCACAACCATCAAAATTCACCACTGTCATGCCAATGTCTCGGATGAGCTGGCACAATGCAGCCTGCTTCCAACCCAATGCATGTCTGGGCCATTCAAAATGAACATCCCCACCATGCTCAACAACACATCTAGCAAGCTCACAAAAACGATCAAGCAGCTTCAATGACAAGTCTCTCGACTTAGCCAACTTCTTTCTGAACTCTGCCCCATAGCGGTGTGCATTGAGGTATTGCCATTGGCTCCACGGGCCACAAGGAAGGCTAGCCCACAGATCAATACCTGGGTGTTCACGAATGAAGTTCTTCAGGTGCGACGTGGTACTCTCATATTCTAAATTGTTCACCTCCTTGGTACAACGTGTGACCTTGACGTTCAACCTCTCACCAACAACACCTAGGTTGGAGTCCGGCTCGGTGCACAACTCAATGAGCATGCCACGGCCTTTGAGGCCAGTCTGCCTTGGACGCTGCTTCACAGTGCTCGCAGTCAAACAGGTTGGGTCAGTCTGCATTTGTGGTTGTTCAAAACTCTCGAGCTCCTTCATCACCTCGACGGCCAGTGCCTCAAAGCGTTTTGCTATCTTGCCTTTATTGGCCTGGGCCTGCGCGGTGTAGAACTCAATCATGTCACGCATCATCACAACCATAGACAACTCACCACGCGGAAGCTTCTTCTGCCCCTTCTCAACAAGACGGGTCTTCTTCATGGCCTCCCACTTGCGACGTTTGTTGTCTTTGCGATGCTGCCTTCTTCTATGCTCTTTGTTTGTTTCTGTCACAACCAAACCCTCAACCGGCACCTCACACGCGCTAGAAGCTGCGATTTCCTGGTCTCCAACTTTCAAGCCTGCATTCTCCTCCGGGTAGGCGGAACAAACACAAGCAGGAAGCCGCTCAAGGCAGTCTCCGCAAAAGCACGACTCAGGACATTCAGCAACAACAGCGGGCTGGTACAGCTTCTTGTTGTGGTTGAAGTTCAGTCCTTGTTGTGGCCCCCCTGACGCGTGCAACGAGAAGATGGGCACATCGTTCTGAACCCTTCTCGCATACCAGCGGTATTCAGTGGGACACCATACCCTGCACTTCTTATGATCAAGAGCAATGAACGGAACTTTTCCATGCTCCCAAACAAAGGTGCGGCCCTTGCTGACCTGTTTGCCAATAGACATGGCCAACGGACAGTTCTTCAACAGGTGGAGGTTCAAATCACCCACGCTCTTGGCATAGATGCGAAGCGCCTCCGAGGAAGTTTGGGGTCCTCCTCCCGTGGAGAACCTCACAGGGTTATCCAAACACTTAAGGCTCCAACATCTCACGGTCAAAGCCCTGATCGGCAAGCGCCTTAAACGACCCAATGTCATGCGCAGCGCCCGTATCACCAATGAATTCAAGCGACAAGTTGCGGAAGTCCTCAACAGTCGGATGCAACATACCTGCAGCTTGCTCAACACCAATGCCCGGGTTCTCGACGATGGAGTTGACAACGGACGCAAGGATGGGGATGCTGACCTTGAGGAAGACGTTTAACGCAGGAAGTGCCTTTCGGGCAAACTCACAAAAGCTCCTCCAAATGTCCATGACCTCCTCCGCGTTGACCTCAGTGATGGTCATAGTGGATGCGGCTGCAGCAGCTGCCGCTGATGGCACAGAGGACGATGAAGCACCATCCTTGCCCTTCTTTCCCTTTCCTTTGCTATCCTTACCCTTGCCCTTGCCGTCCTTTCCTTTGGAACCCTTGTCACCTTGACCTTCCTGAGACTTCATGTACGCCTTCTTGGCGGCGTCACTGC
>CAXIVM010001323.1:0-19804 GCA_964035705.1 Porites rus | reverse complement strand
CAGAAGTATCACTCGACTCAAAGAGAAGATATAGTATTGGAAGGCTAAGATCGAGCAAAACTCAAAATAATGCAAGGCAAGAAATGATGCCCTACGCAAGTAAAAAGAGAGCATTGCCAAACATTACCATGACTTGAAGACAAAAATGACCCAGTTCAGAGATTAAGAGAGTAGGAGACTTGCTAACCTAACTGGCAATTCGAAGTCGTGCATGGATAAATTGAACAGCTATCGAAAACTTGGTGAGAAGATTCTAAAAACCTCAGAGTTATGCAGAAAGCTTGAGACTTAAAAGGTAATCTCTCTATACTTAAATTTATTCATATTAGGAAAAAGTCCTTCCATTCTATGAGTCAACTCCAGAAAGTCTCGAATAACCTCCATTCGAGATGGTCTAAAAAATAGAAGGCTTGAGAAAAGGCGTATATGGCGAGATGACAAGTTTGGACAGCTTTTGGAAGCGATATAACAAAGTACTGCTCGATAAATTGGCCATTGCTAATCAAAAGTCTCGACTCGACAAAGAAAATCTCTTCTTTAAGTCTCTGTTGAAGTAGTACTTAGATGGTGTTTCTGTCAATGATGATGTCATGGGAGCGAACAATCCTCTACTCGTAGTCAATAATAAGGTCAGTCTTAATCGTCCACCAGTGGAGCGTGTAGAAGATCGTCGCCCTGTTATCGAAGGAACCGTAGAAGTTACTACATGTATTTGTCTCAAGAATCGATTTTATTTTGTTTTATTGATGTTGCTTCATTTTTGGTTCACAACCCACCGCTTAATAACTTATAAACAATTTTAAAGTTTCAGATTTAATACAAAGAATAACAAAATTGAGAGTTTAGTTGTGTAGTGTTTAGCAAGAACCTATTGGCTCAATTTTTAATAGAATTTTAATAAATCCAATAAAGATTACAATATCATATTCAATAATTTTTTAAAGTTTATATTTATTAAAGATCAATTTTATTTTAATTATTAAATAAATGATAAATAAGATGAAATTATCATTGTTATATAATAATTTTGATCTTGCTTGGGCATAATTCTTTAAGCAGCTTCTTTTTTAATTTCTAGTTCTAGCTGTCAATATTCTTATATTTTTGAAATAAAATAAATGCACCATTGATCATTGGTCCAAGAAGTACTGATAATATCGATGAATTTTTTTTTAAAAAGTATTCTTAATAAAAAAGTTTTAAGAACACCTATATAGGAACTGCACTCAAAACTCCATATTTTATTACTCTGCAGAAAATATTTTAAAGATGCTATTTTATCCCCTAATTTCCTAATTATAATTCAAGTTAACTTTAGAATCGCTCTAGATGAGGCAACTTAATTTTTCCATTAAAACCTTAACCATTGAGCAATGTTTCAATATCATATTAAATCTCTTTAATCAATTTCTTTAAGTCTTTAAGCTACACTTTTTTATTCTGCCTCTTATTTGACTATTAATGAACAAATTTTTAGAAGAATTAGTTTATTTTATATCAAGCACACATATTAGGAAGGTCAATTTATATTCTATTATCAAAATACTAGCTTATTAATTGCTTAAGTTTCCAAAAACTTCAAATTTATTCAGAATTAAAACCACAAAAAGACTTTATAATCTTTCTTATATCTGTCACAGCTTTATTGAATTATTATTGCTCATATGTGGTAAATTATTAGTCAGATTAGCAATTGCAGCACTCATTGTCAATAAATAAAATATGATTAGGATCTATATTCTACTCTTTGCTAAGTTTTAGCTCTTTTTATAACATCCATTTTATCTACTCTCTACGATAATCTTGAGGATTTATCTTTTGAGACGATTTAATTTGAAGCTCTCTCTTTTTATTAGCTCTTACACTATTTTACCAAAAGCATTGAACTATGGCTGTCTTTCGTAAAAAGCTATCTCCGAAATGTTACTGAAGAATCATAAAGGCTCTTTGAGTATCCAACGACATTCTATTATTTTGAAGAGTGACTATAAATCCGTTAAATGTTTTGTATTCTTATATAAGCTCTGTAATCTTTTATGATCTATTTGATATTCTAAGCTCGTCCTATCTCTCAAAGTGTTCGCTTTATACAAATTCAACCATCTCCTAATGGTAAAATAAATATATACAATACACTTATTTAAATCTTACTTCAATCTTTTAAAACTAATTTTAAGCGCAATCTTATTGAGCTGATTTTATAGATCTTATCAAGGATGTCTTACCAGATTCTCTTTATCCTATTACAAGAATTCTTTTCTTTGACATTTTTAATATTGCCTTAAAATTATAATAAATCTAGTAAATTACAAAATAATGAAGAATAAAAATAATAAAATACACGTGTTTAAAAATTCTACTAGAGCAGAATCTTACTACATCTAAATATATATACATGTATATATATACTACATGTTGTGTATAATAATACAAAGATGTTCTTTTTTTCAAACCTATTAATCTTAAACTTAACCCGAATATTTGATATTAGCCATAAAAATATATTTTTTAAACCTATATAACCTACTCCCGATTTAGAGTTAAAATATCTTTTACATCTTATCTTGTGGCTAGAATTTTATATAAAAATAAATAAAATGTTTGAGTAATAAAAAAAATCAGTAGTTCCACCTGTAACTCCTTCAATATTTGCTGTCGGTGCTAAAGGTAGTGGAAAATCTGCACTTTTAAATGCTCTATCAAACTATAAGTTTAAATTCGTTTAAGGAGATGGAATTGAGAGCGTAACATGATGAGTTAGAAAATAAAATTATTCTTTGACCTTTAACAATGAGTATCGATAAATTTAATTGATTGACACCCCAGGCACTGGCCATGTGGAGTAAAAAGAAAGAAAAGTCTTGACTGTTTTACTAAAGAATGTTTTAAAAGAATGTGTCAGGAAAAAATCGATAAAGACCATTTTACTTGTATTACCAGAGAGAAGGCCTTTAAATCAGGATTTATTAACATGTTTAGTGTATCTAGTAAGCAAGCTCGGAGATAAATGTTATTAAAATATGTTGTTGGTCAATACTAATTGGTCAATGAGTAAACGAGCAAAAAAAGCTAGACAAAATAATGGCTATAGCTAACAAAAACGAACAGCTGAATTAAATTAGGAAATGAAAAAGTTTTTTAGGATACATAACCATTAATTTCCTGTTGTTTTTATAGACAGCACTGTTAAAAAGCCTTAATAATAAGATGTTTCAGCTGAATAAGTTCATGCATGTGATTAATCAATTAAAAAGATATATGATCACATTTTCCAAATGAGTTATCTGTAAGCAACACCATCTGTGCTAATGCTAGAGAATATGATTTAAAAATATTTTGATAAAGACAATAAATCTCAAAGATCTGCTTATTCTAGAATAAAATAATTTTCATTAACTATTCAATTTGATTCAAAAAAAAAATAAGATGTCTTAAATATCGCTAAAGAGAATATTTAATTTGTTTTTTAGAGAAAAATTCTATAAGATATTCAGAAAATTTGTTAAGACTACTTAAAAAATGACTTAGAGATTCTTAATCGTTATTAATTCGTTAATGAACAACAAATCAACGAAATAATTAAGAATATTGAGTTTTAAAACTTTGGCAAAATTTTGGGTGCCACAGCTCTTGGTTTAACTTATGGTGCAGGTGGTGGATTTCTAGTTGGAGCAGGTTTAGCTTAAGGTATTGCTTTTGGAGCCTCTCTAACAGGCCCGATTGGTTGGGGCATTGGTGCAGGAGTATTAATAGCTGGTGTAGTGGGAGGATTGGTTTATAATTCGTCAAAAAATATAGTCAATATTCATGAATTTAGATAAAAACTTTAGTAAGCTCTCTAAAAATAAGTTTTGAAAAATGAAAATTTCAAGAAGACGATTATAGAGGCTGCATAAGAAAGTGTCATAAATATTTAGAATAGATATTATAGTGCTATTCTACCAAATCCTGAAAATTGATTTATAAACTGATTTAGTTGTTATCTATGAATTTATTATTGAGTGAATTACATCTAATTACCAATAATAATTTAAAAAGAAATTTTTATTTAGTTTTAAAGAGTTATATATGTTTCTGTTTCTTATTTATATGAGAAATATTCTATTGTATGTAGGTATTTTTGTTTTAGTACATGATTTAATGATCTAGACTGAATAATTAGTACTTGTTGTTCTTATAGATTTATTTTGATATAAATCAACTGATTTTAAATTAAATTTATTTCGTATTATAAATTTAAAAAAGAAAAACTGTTTCAAAGTCATCAATGGTATTGTTTGGGAAATATGTAAAAGGGAAAAAGGTATTTTTGTCAAAAAACACTGATAGTTCATGCTAATAGCCGGTCAAAGATCCTCAGACTGACAAATACGTTATCAAAATGTCATAGCGCCAATTAGCCATGCAGAATCAGGATGAAGTCTAGATGTTACGATCGTTAAAAAGAGACAATCTTAAGGTATACATTGCACTCTCTAATCTAAATCAATTCAATAGAAAAATTAAATCTAAGAGCATAAAACAGCCCATCTCAATAAGATGAAGAACTTAACTCTCTGGCGTAAAGTAATGAGAGTAGCCAAGACAGATTCATTGAAGAAAGAGATTCAAATATTTCAGCAAAATCATGATCGCTAAGTTGATGCCAAAGATGCTATACTTCAAATGCTTGACAGGGATCTGTAAGAGGCGGAAGAGCAATACTAGATGGCACTTAGAAACCATTTGATCCATGTCGATTAGCTGATCGAACTGCAGGTAAGTTTTTTAATTATACATGTATTTGAGCTTTTATATTTATTAGCACTCACGACTCTAAGGTCTCCATTAAGAATTCTAACGCGACACTAGAATCTTAAAGGACTAATTTGACTTCTAAAAGCAGGATATCCAACGATGCCATGAACAAGAGAGGAAGTAACTCACTGATTTAATCTAAACAATGCAGTAAGATGAGCGCCAGAAATAAAAAGATCTCAAAGATCGTTTTGATGGCATTCGCTAAGAGATAAAGAACTAAAATATGGAATAAATGGATTCTATGAGAAATGATCTCTTAAAAAAATTTGAGTAACTTGATAATCAATTTGAGTTGCAATTCAACAAGTATGTCACTGCAACAAACACCAAATCATAACTCTACAGAGACTACTTAAACTTCAATGAGCGAGACTCTAAAGAAATAGATCGACAAGTCAGAAGTATCACTCGACTCAAAGAGAAGATATAGTATTGGAAGGCTAAGATCGAGCAAAACTCAAAATAATGCAAGGCAAGAAATGATGCCCTACGCAAGTAAAAAGAGAGCATTGCCAAACATTACCATGACTTGAAGACAAAAATGACCCAGTTCAGAGATTAAGAGAGTAGGAGACTTGCTAACCTAACTGGCAATTCGAAGTCGTGCATGGATAAATTGAACAGCTATCGAAAACTTGGTGAGAAGATTCTAAAAACCTCAGAGTTATGCAGAAAGCTTGAGACTTAAAAGGTAATCTCTCTATACTTAAATTTATTCATATTAGGAAAAAGTCCTTCCATTCTATGAGTCAACTCCAGAAAGTCTCGAATAACCTCCATTCGAGATGGTCTAAAAAATAGAAGGCTTGAGAAAAGGCGTATATGGCGAGATGACAAGTTTGGACAGCTTTTGGAAGCGATATAACAAAGTACTGCTCGATAAATTGGCCATTGCTAATCAAAAGTCTCGACTCGACAAAGAAAATCTCTTCTTTAAGTCTCTGTTGAAGTAGTACTTAGATGGTGTTTCTGTCAATGATGATGTCATGGGAGCGAACAATCCTCTACTCGTAGTCAATAATAAGGTCAGTCTTAATCGTCCACCAGTGGAGCGTGTAGAAGATCGTCGCCCTGTTATCGAAGGAACCGTAGAAGTTACTACATGTATTTGTCTCAAGAATCGATTTTATTTTGTTTTATTGATGTTGCTTCATTTTTGGTTCACAACCCACCGCTTAATAACTTATAAACAATTTTAAAGTTTCAGATTTAATACAAAGAATAACAAAATTGAGAGTTTAGTTGTGTAGTGTTTAGCAAGAACCTATTGGCTCAATTTTTAATAGAATTTTAATAAATCCAATAAAGATTACAATATCATATTCAATAATTTTTTAAAGTTTATATTTATTAAAGATCAATTTTATTTTAATTATTAAATAAATGATAAATAAGATGAAATTATCATTGTTATATAATAATTTTGATCTTGCTTGGGCATAATTCTTTAAGCAGCTTCTTTTTTAATTTCTAGTTCTAGCTGTCAATATTCTTATATTTTTGAAATAAAATAAATGCACCATTGATCATTGGTCCAAGAAGTACTGATAATATCGATGAATTTTTTTTTAAAAAGTATTCTTAATAAAAAAGTTTTAAGAACACCTATATAGGAACTGCACTCAAAACTCCATATTTTATTACTCTGCAGAAAATATTTTAAAGATGCTATTTTATCCCCTAATTTCCTAATTATAATTCAAGTTAACTTTAGAATCGCTCTAGATGAGGCAACTTAATTTTTCCATTAAAACCTTAACCATTGAGCAATGTTTCAATATCATATTAAATCTCTTTAATCAATTTCTTTAAGTCTTTAAGCTACACTTTTTTATTCTGCCTCTTATTTGACTATTAATGAACAAATTTTTAGAAGAATTAGTTTATTTTATATCAAGCACACATATTAGGAAGGTCAATTTATATTCTATTATCAAAATACTAGCTTATTAATTGCTTAAGTTTCCAAAAACTTCAAATTTATTCAGAATTAAAACCACAAAAAGACTTTATAATCTTTCTTATATCTGTCACAGCTTTATTGAATTATTATTGCTCATATGTGGTAAATTATTAGTCAGATTAGCAATTGCAGCACTCATTGTCAATAAATAAAATATGATTAGGATCTATATTCTACTCTTTGCTAAGTTTTAGCTCTTTTTATAACATCCATTTTATCTACTCTCTACGATAATCTTGAGGATTTATCTTTTGAGACGATTTAATTTGAAGCTCTCTCTTTTTATTAGCTCTTACACTATTTTACCAAAAGCATTGAACTATGGCTGTCTTTCGTAAAAAGCTATCTCCGAAATGTTACTGAAGAATCATAAAGGCTCTTTGAGTATCCAACGACATTCTATTATTTTGAAGAGTGACTATAAATCCGTTAAATGTTTTGTATTCTTATATAAGCTCTGTAATCTTTTATGATCTATTTGATATTCTAAGCTCGTCCTATCTCTCAAAGTGTTCGCTTTATACAAATTCAACCATCTCCTAATGGTAAAATAAATATATACAATACACTTATTTAAATCTTACTTCAATCTTTTAAAACTAATTTTAAGCGCAATCTTATTGAGCTGATTTTATAGATCTTATCAAGGATGTCTTACCAGATTCTCTTTATCCTATTACAAGAATTCTTTTCTTTGACATTTTTAATATTGCCTTAAAATTATAATAAATCTAGTAAATTACAAAATAATGAAGAATAAAAATAATAAAATACACGTGTTTAAAAATTCTACTAGAGCAGAATCTTACTACATCTAAATATATATACATGTATATATATACTACATGTTGTGTATAATAATACAAAGATGTTCTTTTTTTCAAACCTATTAATCTTAAACTTAACCCGAATATTTGATATTAGCCATAAAAATATATTTTTTAAACCTATATAACCTACTCCCGATTTAGAGTTAAAATATCTTTTACATCTTATCTTGTGGCTAGAATTTTATATAAAAATAAATAAAATGTTTGAGTAATAAAAAAAATCAGTAGTTCCACCTGTAACTCCTTCAATATTTGCTGTCGGTGCTAAAGGTAGTGGAAAATCTGCACTTTTAAATGCTCTATCAAACTATAAGTTTAAATTCGTTTAAGGAGATGGAATTGAGAGCGTAACATGATGAGTTAGAAAATAAAATTATTCTTTGACCTTTAACAATGAGTATCGATAAATTTAATTGATTGACACCCCAGGCACTGGCCATGTGGAGTAAAAAGAAAGAAAAGTCTTGACTGTTTTACTAAAGAATGTTTTAAAAGAATGTGTCAGGAAAAAATCGATAAAGACCATTTTACTTGTATTACCAGAGAGAAGGCCTTTAAATCAGGATTTATTAACATGTTTAGTGTATCTAGTAAGCAAGCTCGGAGATAAATGTTATTAAAATATGTTGTTGGTCAATACTAATTGGTCAATGAGTAAACGAGCAAAAAAAGCTAGACAAAATAATGGCTATAGCTAACAAAAACGAACAGCTGAATTAAATTAGGAAATGAAAAAGTTTTTTAGGATACATAACCATTAATTTCCTGTTGTTTTTATAGACAGCACTGTTAAAAAGCCTTAATAATAAGATGTTTCAGCTGAATAAGTTCATGCATGTGATTAATCAATTAAAAAGATATATGATCACATTTTCCAAATGAGTTATCTGTAAGCAACACCATCTGTGCTAATGCTAGAGAATATGATTTAAAAATATTTTGATAAAGACAATAAATCTCAAAGATCTGCTTATTCTAGAATAAAATAATTTTCATTAACTATTCAATTTGATTCAAAAAAAAAATAAGATGTCTTAAATATCGCTAAAGAGAATATTTAATTTGTTTTTTAGAGAAAAATTCTATAAGATATTCAGAAAATTTGTTAAGACTACTTAAAAAATGACTTAGAGATTCTTAATCGTTATTAATTCGTTAATGAACAACAAATCAACGAAATAATTAAGAATATTGAGTTTTAAAACTTTGGCAAAATTTTGGGTGCCACAGCTCTTGGTTTAACTTATGGTGCAGGTGGTGGATTTCTAGTTGGAGCAGGTTTAGCTTAAGGTATTGCTTTTGGAGCCTCTCTAACAGGCCCGATTGGTTGGGGCATTGGTGCAGGAGTATTAATAGCTGGTGTAGTGGGAGGATTGGTTTATAATTCGTCAAAAAATATAGTCAATATTCATGAATTTAGATAAAAACTTTAGTAAGCTCTCTAAAAATAAGTTTTGAAAAATGAAAATTTCAAGAAGACGATTATAGAGGCTGCATAAGAAAGTGTCATAAATATTTAGAATAGATATTATAGTGCTATTCTACCAAATCCTGAAAATTGATTTATAAACTGATTTAGTTGTTATCTATGAATTTATTATTGAGTGAATTACATCTAATTACCAATAATAATTTAAAAAGAAATTTTTATTTAGTTTTAAAGAGTTATATATGTTTCTGTTTCTTATTTATATGAGAAATATTCTATTGTATGTAGGTATTTTTGTTTTAGTACATGATTTAATGATCTAGACTGAATAATTAGTACTTGTTGTTCTTATAGATTTATTTTGATATAAATCAACTGATTTTAAATTAAATTTATTTCGTATTATAAATTTAAAAAAGAAAAACTGTTTCAAAGTCATCAATGGTATTGTTTGGGAAATATGTAAAAGGGAAAAAGGTATTTTTGTCAAAAAACACTGATAGTTCATGCTAATAGCCGGTCAAAGATCCTCAGACTGACAAATACGTTATCAAAATGTCATAGCGCCAATTAGCCATGCAGAATCAGGATGAAGTCTAGATGTTACGATCGTTAAAAAGAGACAATCTTAAGGTATACATTGCACTCTCTAATCTAAATCAATTCAATAGAAAAATCAAATCTAAGAGCATAAAACAGCCCATCTCAATAAGATGAAGAACTTAACTCTCTGGCGTAAAGTAATGAGAGTAGCCAAGACAGATTCATTGAAGAAAGAGATTCAAATATTTCAGCAAAATCATGATCGCTAAGTTGATGCCAAAGATGCTATACTTCAAATGCTTGACAGGGATCTGTAAGAGGCGGAAGAGCAATACTAGATGGCACTTAGAAACCATTTGATCCATGTCGATTAGCTGATCGAACTGCAGGTAAGTTTTTTAATTATACATGTATTTGAGCTTTTATATTTATTAGCACTCACGACTCTAAGGTCTCCATTAAGAATTCTAACGCGACACTAGAATCTTAAAGGACTAATTTGACTTCTAAAAGCAGGATATCCAACGATGCCATGAACAAGAGAGGAAGTAACTCACTGATTTAATCTAAACAATGCAGTAAGATGAGCGCCAGAAATAAAAAGATCTCAAAGATCGTTTTGATGGCATTCGCTAAGAGATAAAGAACTAAAATATGGAATAAATGGATTCTATGAGAAATGATCTCTTAAAAAAATTTGAGTAACTTGATAATCAATTTGAGTTGCAATTCAACAAGTATGTCACTGCAACAAACACCAAATCATAACTCTACAGAGACTACTTAAACTTCAATGAGCGAGACTCTAAAGAAATAGATCGACAAGTCAGAAGTATCACTCGACTCAAAGAGAAGATATAGTATTGGAAGGCTAAGATCGAGCAAAACTCAAAATAATGCAAGGCAAGAAATGATGCCCTACGCAAGTAAAAAGAGAGCATTGCCAAACATTACCATGACTTGAAGACAAAAATGACCCAGTTCAGAGATTAAGAGAGTAGGAGACTTGCTAACCTAACTGGCAATTCGAAGTCGTGCATGGATAAATTGAACAGCTATCGAAAACTTGGTGAGAAGATTCTAAAAACCTCAGAGTTATGCAGAAAGCTTGAGACTTAAAAGGTAATCTCTCTATACTTAAATTTATTCATATTAGGAAAAAGTCCTTCCATTCTATGAGTCAACTCCAGAAAGTCTCGAATAACCTCCATTCGAGATGGTCTAAAAAATAGAAGGCTTGAGAAAAGGCGTATATGGCGAGATGACAAGTTTGGACAGCTTTTGGAAGCGATATAACAAAGTACTGCTCGATAAATTGGCCATTGCTAATCAAAAGTCTCGACTCGACAAAGAAAATCTCTTCTTTAAGTCTCTGTTGAAGTAGTACTTAGATGGTGTTTCTGTCAATGATGATGTCATGGGAGCGAACAATCCTCTACTCGTAGTCAATAATAAGGTCAGTCTTAATCGTCCACCAGTGGAGCGTGTAGAAGATCGTCGCCCTGTTATCGAAGGAACCGTAGAAGTTACTACATGTATTTGTCTCAAGAATCGATTTTATTTTGTTTTATTGATGTTGCTTCATTTTTGGTTCACAACCCACCGCTTAATAACTTATAAACAATTTTAAAGTTTCAGATTTAATACAAAGAATAACAAAATTGAGAGTTTAGTTGTGTAGTGTTTAGCAAGAACCTATTGGCTCAATTTTTAATAGAATTTTAATAAATCCAATAAAGATTACAATATCATATTCAATAATTTTTTAAAGTTTATATTTATTAAAGATCAATTTTATTTTAATTATTAAATAAATGATAAATAAGATGAAATTATCATTGGGGTTTTAGGGTTTTGAGGTTTTGGGGTTTTGGGGTTTTGGGGGGTTTTGGGGTTAATTTCTAGTTCTAGCTGTCAATATTCTTATATTTTTGAAATAAAATAAATGCACCATTGATCATTGGTCCAAGAAGTACTGATAATATCGATGAATTTTTTTTTAAAAAGTATTCTTAATAAAAAAGTTTTAAGAACACCTATATAGGAACTGCACTCAAAACTCCATATTTTATTACTCTGCAGAAAATATTTTAAAGATGCTATTTTATCCCCTAATTTCCTAATTATAATTCAAGTTAACTTTAGAATCGCTCTAGATGAGGCAACTTAATTTTTCCATTAAAACCTTAACCATTGAGCAATGTTTCAATATCATATTAAATCTCTTTAATCAATTTCTTTAAGTCTTTAAGCTACACTTTTTTATTCTGCCTCTTATTTGACTATTAATGAACAAATTTTTAGAAGAATTAGTTTATTTTATATCAAGCACACATATTAGGAAGGTCAATTTATATTCTATTATCAAAATACTAGCTTATTAATTGCTTAAGTTTCCAAAAACTTCAAATTTATTCAGAATTAAAACCACAAAAAGACTTTATAATCTTTCTTATATCTGTCACAGCTTTATTGAATTATTATTGCTCATATGTGGTAAATTATTAGTCAGATTAGCAATTGCAGCACTCATTGTCAATAAATAAAATATGATTAGGATCTATATTCTACTCTTTGCTAAGTTTTAGCTCTTTTTATAACATCCATTTTATCTACTCTCTACGATAATCTTGAGGATTTATCTTTTGAGACGATTTAATTTGAAGCTCTCTCTTTTTATTAGCTCTTACACTATTTTACCAAAAGCATTGAACTATGGCTGTCTTTCGTAAAAAGCTATCTCCGAAATGTTACTGAAGAATCATAAAGGCTCTTTGAGTATCCAACGACATTCTATTATTTTGAAGAGTGACTATAAATCCGTTAAATGTTTTGTATTCTTATATAAGCTCTGTAATCTTTTATGATCTATTTGATATTCTAAGCTCGTCCTATCTCTCAAAGTGTTCGCTTTATACAAATTCAACCATCTCCTAATGGTAAAATAAATATATACAATACACTTATTTAAATCTTACTTCAATCTTTTAAAACTAATTTTAAGCGCAATCTTATTGAGCTGATTTTATAGATCTTATCAAGGATGTCTTACCAGATTCTCTTTATCCTATTACAAGAATTCTTTTCTTTGACATTTTTAATATTGCCTTAAAATTATAATAAATCTAGTAAATTACAAAATAATGAAGAATAAAAATAATAAAATACACGTGTTTAAAAATTCTACTAGAGCAGAATCTTACTACATCTAAATATATATACATGTATATATATACTACATGTTGTGTATAATAATACAAAGATGTTCTTTTTTTCAAACCTATTAATCTTAAACTTAACCCGAATATTTGATATTAGCCATAAAAATATATTTTTTAAACCTATATAACCTACTCCCGATTTAGAGTTAAAATATCTTTTACATCTTATCTTGTGGCTAGAATTTTATATAAAAATAAATAAAATGTTTGAGTAATAAAAAAAATCAGTAGTTCCACCTGTAACTCCTTCAATATTTGCTGTCGGTGCTAAAGGTAGTGGAAAATCTGCACTTTTAAATGCTCTATCAAACTATAAGTTTAAATTCGTTTAAGGAGATGGAATTGAGAGCGTAACATGATGAGTTAGAAAATAAAATTATTCTTTGACCTTTAACAATGAGTATCGATAAATTTAATTGATTGACACCCCAGGCACTGGCCATGTGGAGTAAAAAGAAAGAAAAGTCTTGACTGTTTTACTAAAGAATGTTTTAAAAGAATGTGTCAGGAAAAAATCGATAAAGACCATTTTACTTGTATTACCAGAGAGAAGGCCTTTAAATCAGGATTTATTAACATGTTTAGTGTATCTAGTAAGCAAGCTCGGAGATAAATGTTATTAAAATATGTTGTTGGTCAATACTAATTGGTCAATGAGTAAACGAGCAAAAAAAGCTAGACAAAATAATGGCTATAGCTAACAAAAACGAACAGCTGAATTAAATTAGGAAATGAAAAAGTTTTTTAGGATACATAACCATTAATTTCCTGTTGTTTTTATAGACAGCACTGTTAAAAAGCCTTAATAATAAGATGTTTCAGCTGAATAAGTTCATGCATGTGATTAATCAATTAAAAAGATATATGATCACATTTTCCAAATGAGTTATCTGTAAGCAACACCATCTGTGCTAATGCTAGAGAATATGATTTAAAAATATTTTGATAAAGACAATAAATCTCAAAGATCTGCTTATTCTAGAATAAAATAATTTTCATTAACTATTCAATTTGATTCAAAAAAAAAATAAGATGTCTTAAATATCGCTAAAGAGAATATTTAATTTGTTTTTTAGAGAAAAATTCTATAAGATATTCAGAAAATTTGTTAAGACTACTTAAAAAATGACTTAGAGATTCTTAATCGTTATTAATTCGTTAATGAACAACAAATCAACGAAATAATTAAGAATATTGAGTTTTAAAACTTTGGCAAAATTTTGGGTGCCACAGCTCTTGGTTTAACTTATGGTGCAGGTGGTGGATTTCTAGTTGGAGCAGGTTTAGCTTAAGGTATTGCTTTTGGAGCCTCTCTAACAGGCCCGATTGGTTGGGGCATTGGTGCAGGAGTATTAATAGCTGGTGTAGTGGGAGGATTGGTTTATAATTCGTCAAAAAATATAGTCAATATTCATGAATTTAGATAAAAACTTTAGTAAGCTCTCTAAAAATAAGTTTTGAAAAATGAAAATTTCAAGAAGACGATTATAGAGGCTGCATAAGAAAGTGTCATAAATATTTAGAATAGATATTATAGTGCTATTCTACCAAATCCTGAAAATTGATTTATAAACTGATTTAGTTGTTATCTATGAATTTATTATTGAGTGAATTACATCTAATTACCAATAATAATTTAAAAAGAAATTTTTATTTAGTTTTAAAGAGTTATATATGTTTCTGTTTCTTATTTATATGAGAAATATTCTATTGTATGTAGGTATTTTTGTTTTAGTACATGATTTAATGATCTAGACTGAATAATTAGTACTTGTTGTTCTTATAGATTTATTTTGATATAAATCAACTGATTTTAAATTAAATTTATTTCGTATTATAAATTTAAAAAAGAAAAACTGTTTCAAAGTCATCAATGGTATTGTTTGGGAAATATGTAAAAGGGAAAAAGGTATTTTTGTCAAAAAACACTGATAGTTCATGCTAATAGCCGGTCAAAGATCCTCAGACTGACAAATACGTTATCAAAATGTCATAGCGCCAATTAGCCATGCAGAATCAGGATGAAGTCTAGATGTTACGATCGTTAAAAAGAGACAATCTTAAGGTATACATTGCACTCTCTAATCTAAATCAATTCAATAGAAAAATCAAATCTAAGAGCATAAAACAGCCCATCTCAATAAGATGAAGAACTTAACTCTCTGGCGTAAAGTAATGAGAGTAGCCAAGACAGATTCATTGAAGAAAGAGATTCAAATATTTCAGCAAAATCATGATCGCTAAGTTGATGCCAAAGATGCTATACTTCAAATGCTTGACAGGGATCTGTAAGAGGCGGAAGAGCAATACTAGATGGCACTTAGAAACCATTTGATCCATGTCGATTAGCTGATCGAACTGCAGGTAAGTTTTTTAATTATACATGTATTTGAGCTTTTATATTTATTAGCACTCACGACTCTAAGGTCTCCATTAAGAATTCTAACGCGACACTAGAATCTTAAAGGACTAATTTGACTTCTAAAAGCAGGATATCCAACGATGCCATGAACAAGAGAGGAAGTAACTCACTGATTTAATCTAAACAATGCAGTAAGATGAGCGCCAGAAATAAAAAGATCTCAAAGATCGTTTTGATGGCATTCGCTAAGAGATAAAGAACTAAAATATGGAATAAATGGATTCTATGAGAAATGATCTCTTAAAAAAATTTGAGTAACTTGATAATCAATTTGAGTTGCAATTCAACAAGTATGTCACTGCAACAAACACCAAATCATAACTCTACAGAGACTACTTAAACTTCAATGAGCGAGACTCTAAAGAAATAGATCGACAAGTCAGAAGTATCACTCGACTCAAAGAGAAGATATAGTATTGGAAGGCTAAGATCGAGCAAAACTCAAAATAATGCAAGGCAAGAAATGATGCCCTACGCAAGTAAAAAGAGAGCATTGCCAAACATTACCATGACTTGAAGACAAAAATGACCCAGTTCAGAGATTAAGAGAGTAGGAGACTTGCTAACCTAACTGGCAATTCGAAGTCGTGCATGGATAAATTGAACAGCTATCGAAAACTTGGTGAGAAGATTCTAAAAACCTCAGAGTTATGCAGAAAGCTTGAGACTTAAAAGGTAATCTCTCTATATTTAAATTTATTCATATTAGGAAAAAGTCCTTCCATTCTATGAGTCAACCCCAGAAAGTCTCGAATAACCACCATTCGAGATGGTATAAAAAATAGAAGGCTTGAGAAAAGGCGTATATGGCGAGATGACAAGTTTGGACAGCTTTTGGAAGCGATATAACAAAGTACTGCTCGATAAATTGGCCATTGCTAATCAAAAGTCTCGACTCGATAAGGAAAATCTCTTCTTTAAGTCTCTGTTGAAGTAGTACTTAGATGGTGTTTCTGTCAATGATGATGTCATGGGAGCGAACAATCCTCTACTCGTAGTCAATAATAAGGTCAGTCTTAATCGTCCACCAGTGGAGCGTGTAGAAGATCGTCGCCCTGTTATCGAAGGAACCGTAGAAGTTACTAGTCGTTAGATGCAGTTAGGTGCTCCTGTTATGGGAAGAAAACTTTGATCTATAATGCTCTATAAACAGAATGTTAATAATTTCATTTATTTGTATAATATTAATAATCAAAAGATAAATACTAGTATATAAAATGAAGACATAAACACTTAACACAAGATATTAATGGAAGAAACCTTAGGTCTACAAAGTCCTCTCAGGTAAAATGGCAACTGTCAAAGACAGATTATAATCATCTACACCAGCTGAGCCTTTCATTAGTGTCTCAGCAACTCAATTTCCAGATCAATTGACATCTTCTAGTCCACATTCGCTATATGGAATTAAAATGATGTAAATAGATGACATTCTCAGTGATAGAGAGCATTTCATTGGAACAATAGATTTTGATGTTTTCTATTTACACAGGAGATACATCAATACAGCAGATAAGTTCATTCGAATATATCATTGTCAGATATGTGCAAAGAATATAACCCCTAAAGCCTCAATTGTACTTATTCATGGATTTTCATAACATCTTGAGTATCATCTCTAAACTGCTATACAATTTGCACTTAATGGCTATGATTGTCATTTATTTGACTTGAGAGGGTTTGGATACTCAACTGGGCCTAGATGCTCAAATGTCATATCAAATTATTAGAAGGATTTACACGATGTCTTGCTGCAAGTAAGAAAGGACAAGCCATGCTTTTTATACGCACATTCAATGGGAGGTCTTGTTGCTGTTACTTTTCTAATGAAAAATCCTCAAATTAAGATAGCAGGTGTCATATTAAATGGCCCTCTGCTCGAGTTGCATCCAAAACTTGCAGATAGGCTGCCTGAATCAAAATAGAGGCTTGTTGCTCTGCTGGCTAAAAACGCTAATTAATTTTTGTTTACTGTTGGATTAAATCCTGGAGTTGTGTCGAAAAATTCGTGGATGATGTATAAGATTTTTAATGATAAAAGATAGGTTCCAATAACAACAGCATCATAGACTGTCAGTTGGATGAGCATGTTTAGGAGCATTAAGAGAGGCTACAAGCTGTAATTTTTGTATTCATTTTATCTTAAATAGGTTTAAGACGCCGATCTTAATTTGTCATGGATCGGAAGATATGCTATGTGACTTGAATAGTTCCATTAACTTCATCAAAAATATAGCCAGTGATGATAAAATGATCGTCCCAATTAAAGGAGCATATCATCATCTTCAAATGGAACCTGAAGCCTCTGAGATTTTGGTGCTTGAGTCATTGAAATTCATGGGTAGGAGATTAGATAGAGAAGATTAAACCGAGAATCTTGGAGATCCAGAGCCAGTTTATTTAGGAGCAATAAGACACCCAAAGGAGAATACAGTTGTGAAGTCGCTTAGATATATTGGGTACTCTATTGTACTGATTATTGTAGCCTTTCTGCTATATTGGTAAGATAAATATGATGTATATTAGTTATAAAATTATTTAGCAAACTCAAATATGGGTTGGGACCGACAAAAGTTTGGATGTTTCTAAAATTCTTTTTAAAAGTCAAATTATTTAAGAAAAAGAAGCAATGATTTGTAATATAAATAAGAATTATATATATGCAATGTAATAGTTAAATTTAATAAAATATTGCAAGTGCTAATAGAATTAATATTTAATATTATTATTGGGGTTTTGGGGTTTTGGGGTTTTGGGGTTTTGGGGTTTTGGGGTCATTATATAGTTTCAATATATAAATAGAGCTTAAAATATATAAACATTAAATTAAAATTAAAAAGATTCTTTTAATTGATAATATCAAAATATAAATTAAATCAAACATTCCTCAAGAGAAAATTATCCCTATAATATTCCTTTCACTCTTTAAAAATTTATTTTAATGGAACACTAAGGCCAAATTTACGAATATATATATCTAGATTTTTTCTTGATGGAAATTATTATTAGCTTGGCAGCTTATTATTGTTATTTTCCATAAATATTTCTATAATTCTTCTTGTAGGCCTTTAATAAACATCATTATCTCTTTCATCCATCAGCCATTTTTATTCATCATATTCATGATCTATTTTCATTAGATATCCATTACACAATTCTATTAATGATTATATCTGATTCTTTAAAAAATCTTTCTAGTTTTGTTAGGAGAACTTTAGTATTAGCTACAAGTCTTATAGCCCAAAGAATAACTATATTCATGAACAATTGACTTACTTCCACCAAATCACCAGGAGGTAAATTCTCATCGAGAATGCCTATTTAGAATAAAATCGATTACTCATTGGAGGAAATAAAGCCAAAATTAATACAAGCACTATTATAACTCTATAGTATTATGCTTATTATTATAATGTATTTTGATTTTTTCTCAAGTAATTGCCTTAATCATAGCTAGTTACAAAAAATAGAAATAAAGAATTAATTACATACATTTTTATTTAGCACAGCTTTTGTCAACTAGAATAGCTAACTTGTATTTCATTCATGTTTTAGATGGTATGATAGGAGTCTATGATATAATAAATTTTTTTCATTCATAAAATATATTAATTTAAATTATATAAAATTTGAATTTTAAAAGTATACCTAACTATATTTAACTTATCAAATCTTAATAATGATAAAAGGAATTTTATTTTATCAAATATATTCTAAAATAAATTAATTCTATATATATATCATTCAATTTAATAATTTGTACTCCTTAATTACTAAATAGTTTAATCTGCTACTGTTTGTCTCGATAATCTTTACTGATCGTCTCTCCTCTATAAACCTGAGTCTCTTTAATTCTTTTAAGCTCTTTTTCTATCTAAAAGCTCTTGCAAATTTTTAATCTTTGATAACTATGCCTATCTGTTTAAATCCTGTCTCTATATTTATTATTTCACAAGACTATTTATTTCAAGAGATTTTTGCATTTTATCTTCAAAGTCTTCTCTTTGTTATGCTACCAATTACTTAGTTTATTATCCAAGTTATATAATTTATTAAACTCTCGCTATTTATGGAAGAATTTTCTGCATTCTTTTTAGATTACTTTAATTTTCTTTAGCTATTTTCTAATTCTACCTCTCTTTTTATCTTTCCTTCTCTAATTATTTCTCAGCCTTCTTATCTTATAAGAACTTTCTAATATCTAACTTTATTTTTCCTTAGTAATAGAGTCTTTAAGGCATGGTTACAGGTATCTCATCTAATTTTATCAGCTGCTTCAAATAGAAAATTATGTTTTTTCTGTATTAAGGCATGCCATGATTTGTAATATTGTTTCCAAGCATATTTAAAACAAGTAAGCTTTGAGGTAATTATTTAATCTATCAAATCGATTTGTTTGAAATACTAACTAAAAACATCACCTACATCAAATTCTGTTATTTTATTGTAAGATAGATCTAGTAGCTTTAGCTTACTGAGCATGCTAATATTCTCTATTTTCTCAATCTGATTATGATGAAGCGCAAGAAACTCTAAATTTCAATTCAAATTCAAATTTTCAATTTTCGAAATTGCATTCTAATGATTGACTATGAG
>CAXIVM010001322.1:0-13000 GCA_964035705.1 Porites rus | reverse complement strand
CAAAATGGCTTGGTTTCTGGCAGCTGCCGCTGCCGCAGATCAATGCATATAGAAAAGGCGGAAAAGTGGAGGAGCGCCTGAGTGCATCAGTATTGTTGTGTTTTTTGCGGCTTCGCTTGTGAATGTATGTGCAGGGTGGAAAAGAAACAGCGTATGTGCAGGGTTCATGTCTACTGCTTACATATGTATATCTGTATATATGTTTAACGCCTCGGAGATAAACACGAGACCGTCGCCCGTTTTGAATCGATGCTAGCCCATCTCGGCGCACAGCTTATGAGCGGGCCTCCTGGCGGCACTGCTGGACTACCCGGCTACGGAGGCAGTGCGGGTGAGCATGGGGGAGATCTTGCAGTTGGCCTACCTGCAGATCCTTGAGGTCATCCATCTCGATCGCGTTCGAGCTGAGTGGGGGCTTGGTGGATCAGTCACTCCTGGACCTATGGGAGGGGCTCCTGGTGGACCGGGAGCGGTGGCGGGAGCGGAGGCTCCTGGGATTGCGGCAGGCGCCGCATCAGTGTCAGCAAAAAGTTGAAAAAAGAGGAAGAAAAAAGAGCCCTCCTGCAGCGGGGAGGGAGTTGAGGAAGATCCGGAAACTTGGGTACTGAGGCCCAAGACCAAGCCGCGGCCGGACCGAAAGAGCCGCAGCTGTTCAAAGGGACGAGACAAGAAGCGGAAGAGAAGGACACCTACTCCTAGCCCGGAGCTAGAGACAGAAGAAGAGGTTGAGGATAGTTTTGAGGAAGATAGTGCCGGTCGGGAGCGGAGGAGGTTCCTGGTGCTGACGAAGAGGCTGCAGGAGGATCCTGTGCGGATTCGTGAGGCAAAGAAAACTCCGGCCCCTTGATTCCCTCCACCTTGATATCTACGCCCGCAAAAACCTCTGGAAGCCCACGAACAAAGGTGCAAAGCATCGTAGGACAACGACGACTACTGGCCGCCACGTCCCGCCGTGTGAGGCGGTAGCTGCTCACGCTCCACGCAGGCGATGATCCTCCAGGCGCTGGAGGATGGATGGCAGCCAAGGACCCAGGCATGAAGTGGCCAGAAATCTCATAGAGGTCAAACAACGACCGCATTGTGAAGGCCGCAAACGGGAGTTGGTGTTGCGTCTATGCCTCAATCCTTGTCCAGTCAGGGCATTCCAGAAAACCTTGTGCGCGCCACCAGCTTGAGGACGGTGAAGCTGGAGGACATTCCGTGGGGCAAGTGCATGATGGACCACAAGGCCGAGGAGGTCAGGTCTCCCCCCAAGCCCAAGCTCCTCGGGAAGAGTGCGAGAAGCTTGGTTTGCCGCGTCGCCCCAAGACAGCCGCCGAGAGAGTCTTGACAGGGGAGGGCGGAACCAGGACGGCCATTCTTTTGAGGCTGGCCAGAGCTCCGGAAAATCTTAGGGGTCAGGACTCAGGACCCCAACCCCCACCTTCACGCCCCGCTGTTTCATCCTTAAACTAGCGTGGCAGTTCTCGCGTACAGTGCAAGAGATTTACTTGGACCCGGTCTGAGCGCTTCAAGAACCTCTACCAGATTGCCCACATCTTTGAGAACCAGTTTTGTTTTGAGGAGCTCAAGAAGCACCTATTTCTTAACGCCCAAGACTGCACTCCCTTGTCTGCTTAGGAGTGGGGTGGAGCAAGAGTGCTGCAGCAAGAGTCGCAGAGGGCTTGTTGTGCAGGTATCTGCCCCCTGTGGTGTGGCGCAACCCAGCTCACATTACCAATGGAGAACTGCGCCGTGAGCATGGGCCCGACGTAGATTCTCGTTTCAACGGTGTCTTTTGGCGACGGTTGTGGAGAAATCGCCGTGAATATCCTTAGATGAAAGGGTGCAGACCCCGATGCTCATGCTCTTAAAAGCTTGACCTGGGCACCAAACGGCTTTCGAGGCAGAGAAGAGAGTTTCCGATGTGCTTGGTGTGATGGAGATGAATGTAGAGATGGTGCGTGCCATAACGAAGAAGAACAACGATACGTTTGCTCCTGCTACAGCCTGGAGTATCTGGAGCCAATGCGAATGACAGCGAAAAGGACTTCAACAAGGCTATGGATGGACTTGCTACATCATGGCGTTCTTGCTGTACACGATCGTGGTGTTTGGCATAGGTGTTTCTCTGGCTACTCACGATGGGTGACAGTTGGTTACTATCAAATTACAGAAGAGTGACCTTCCTCAGGACCCATGGGACAGATGAGTTCCAACGACATCGAGATTGTGATGAACCTCACTGGGTTAGAGTTGAGAGAGTGGGGAGTGATGGCGTCTGTAGATGCCACTGGTGGAGAATGGATCAGAGCGCCAGGGCTGCCTGAGCCATTACAACTCATTCCATGGCCAAGAGCTACGAGAAGAGGCAGAGGGGAACAACGCGAGGAGCCACAAGGTGAACCTTCTGGAGAACGTGGTGAGCACAGTTTCGAAGTGGAGCTGCAAGCAGCATTGACACTTTCAGTCCAACAAGCCCAATTGCATTCATCAAGTTGCTGATGTCTTTGAGTGTGACATTGGATTTGATGATCTCGGTCATGGACATCTCCGATGCCTTTTTGCAGGTAGTGCAGAAGGAGTTCGTGGTGATTGAAGTGCCCTCATGGATTCGTGAGATCCTTGGACGAGAGGATTTGGTCTACTGGAAGCTCTTGCGATGTCTTCCAGGTCAGCGAAACGCTGCGCTTGAATGGCGCAAACATTTCAGCTCATTATGTGCCAAGTTCCTCTTCTATCCCTACAAAGGAGGAACGATTTACAGACATGAAAAAGGACGACAGTTTCTTTCAGTGCGCGTGGATGATATCATCCTTGTAGCGGAGGAGCAGGACCACTACAAGTTCCTTGAGCACTTCTCCAAGATCCTCAAGATGAAGGCTGATGGTCCATATGGCACGTCATTGCCAGGGACGCTGTTCTATCTCAAGAGGAAGTTGACCTTCGATGAGCGAGGACTGGAGATTGCCGCAAGCAGCAAATATGTGCCCAAGCTGCTAAGCGTGCTAAAGTTGCAAGACAGGCGGGGACGTGGTGCGCCGTCCCACTCCAGTTTGGATGTGTTCGATGCAACAGTTGCGCGAGAGGACGAACGCCTAAATTCAGAAGAAAGCAAACTGTTCAGGAGTGCACTTGGATTGTGTTTGTATTTGAGTCAAGAGCGCATCGACATCCAGCACAGTGTGAGGATTCTGTCGACCTACATGGCAAGTCCTACCAAGGCAGCTATGGCTGCAATCAACAAGCTCACAAAGTCCCTGCAAACAACTCAGGACATGGTGCTGAGATTCGAGAAGACAGAGGAGCAGGGCAGCGTGTTTTGCAGATGGAAGCACCTTTCAAGTGAGCAGGTGAGGAGAGGAGCCCATGCGCACTGCCTCGAACTTTTCAGTGACAGCGATTGGGCGTCGTCAAAGGCGTCAAAGAAATCAGCCCTTTCGAGCATGGAGGCAGAAGTGCTAGCGGCCACAAGCCTTCTAGCAGAAGGCATTGCTCTCAAACAAGCTCTCCAGTTTTTGCTTGGATGCAAAGAGGATACAGGAGACAACAGCAAAGTGGAGATGAAGATGTTCCTGGACTCTACATCGGCTCAGGCCTTTTTCCAACGCCTGGGACTAGGGAGAGCAAAGCATTTGTGTACCCGCATTTTGTGGGGACAAGAGGCCATGCGCCGTGGATGGTATAAGATTGGAAGAATCCCAACAAAGGAGAATCCTGCCGATCTCAACACAAAGGCATTGTCAAGAGAACGACGAGAGCATCTCGCGAGACTCATTGGTTTGCACAGTGACAGCTTTCA
The DNA here is from genome assembly GCA_964035705.1 of Porites rus. Classification (NCBI taxonomy): domain Eukaryota; kingdom Metazoa; phylum Cnidaria; class Anthozoa; order Scleractinia; family Poritidae; genus Porites; species Porites rus. The sequence continues at coordinate 9,219 of CAXIVM010001322.1, read as the reverse complement.
ACCAACAAGCATTCCTGGAGTCCATCGCATTGTGCAGATGCTCACGGTGGCAGGTCTTTTGAAGGGATGTTCACCAGTGGAGGACAATTGTGATGGCATGAAGACCGCAGAAGTCCAAAGTACATGGTGCATTTGTTTGCTGAGCATTACGGTGCTATTTTTGCTGTTTGTGATGTCAGTGATGGTGTTTCGAATTCAGAAGATTAGAGTGGCATTGGCACGATACCGAACAGCATGGAAGGAGGTGAGAGCAGAGCTCAATCCTCCACGGAGAGATGATCCGTTGAGGCATGCAGACGAAGATGCTCACCATGAAGGAGAAGGAGAAGAAGAAGAAGGAAATGAAGACGATGACGAGTTTCCTGATGATAGAGGACCGAATGGTGAAGACTCCATAGATGATGATGGTTACATCTATGGAAGATCGCACAGTACAAGAACATCCACACCGAGGAGGAGAATCACCCAGAAGTCCAACGGTGATGCAGCAGCTGGCAGAGGAGCTAGCACAGGCAATGATGTAGAGGCTGAGGACAGACCGAGCAGAGTAGTGCAGACAGAGGAAGTTCATACCATGGAAGCGCCAGATGAGCAAGATGACAAGGAAGAAGAAAAGGAGGATGAAAAGGAAGATGAAAAGAAGAGAAAGAAAACAGAAGGTGATGATGAAGAAGAAGGAGAACATCAAGAAGCAAGTTCATCTTCTTCTTGCGTCTTATCGTCAAGAGGACCAGATGCTGATGCAACAGCAAATGAAGAAGCGAACATTTTCAGGCCAAGCATTTCAGACAGAGTGGCAACGAGTCTTTTGAATTTCGGCATAAACCCAGCAAACTATATATGCCGAGAAGAAGGCTCATCAATGAAGGCCATGGACCAGAGGTTTCACTCACTCTGGCACGTCGGAATTTGAATGAACGCATCAGAGGCCTTGAGTACCAAAGGGATCATGACTTGAGGAGTGATATTCGAGCTGCAAGATACACACTTCGCTATTTGGAGTATTTGCTCTTGTTGTGTGGCAGGCAAGATCCATTGGCCTACCACTCAGCGACCATTACATTCAACAAGTGGATTGAGAGCGGGTCAAGTCTGGATTTCTTCACGGACAATGAAACAAGTCCAGGAGGAGACAATGATACAGACAATGAGGAAGAAGAAGTAGAAGAGGAAGCAAATGATGAGACAGAAGAGCAAAGGATTGGAGTTGGAGGTCCAATAGAAGAAAGTGAAGATCCCGACGCATGGATCGAGTGGCACTACGATCCAATGGATGCTGAGAAAGAGGAAGAATACTTCCGTGAAGTAGGTGCAGAAGCAGATGATGAAGCTGATGGCACCGAAGGACATGACGACAAAGAGAATGTCGATCCAGAAGAATGAATTCAGAATGTTTGACAAGCTGGCGAAGAAAAACAATCAATGCTCGTGGCATGACGTGAAGCCGCGGAACTGAGAGAAGCCAGCAAAGTTTCACAAGACGGACTGAGTAGGGAACAGCTGAAAAAAGACGCTGCTCCCTAAGGCGGTGTCCAAACTTAGCATGACCCCTGCGTACAGGATGACACACACTTAAATGAGAAGTGTACCGACGTGATCAAGTGGCTCAAACATAGCCGGAAAATAGGTGCGTTTTCGTGAGAGTTTTCGTTTTTGACCGAGCTGCCGAAACGATCGATCTTGGCTCCAAAAGCCGGCCGGCGAGTATGTGGCCACGGAGCGCGAAGAGCGACCGGTTCGCGCACAGAGTCGGGTGCGATGGCAGGACTGCGGGGGCGGGTGCGAAAGAACGCGGAGTTTGGTTGACAACCAGTGGTTTGGATCGGAATATCCAGAGCTCCAGATGTTGAGGCTTGAGGGTGTTAATTCCAAATCCACTAAGTAGCTTCGCCACAGCGTTGGTGTCGGACATGCGAGACGGCTGTACACCAACCTGGCACCAGCAACATTTAGACAGGTTTTCTCATGTTTGTAAATTTCTTGTGTTCAACACTTTGGATTGCTTTCCATTCTCTTCATGTGACAACATCTCAGAACGGACACCGTTGCCACCACAAACGGGCAAAGATCATGAAGTAGCATGCAAATGTCAAGGAGTGGTGGACACGCGCAACCAACAAAATTAACCAAACCCAACCCATCGCACCCACCCAACCCATCTTGCCAACACCTGGTAAACAAGTTGAAACATTTTTGTGTTTTGAGGAGTTCAGCATACGCCGCTGAAAATCTTGGAGCTCAAGCCAGCCTGGTGCCCTGTTCGTCATCACTACACTGGGCACTGGTGGCAGCGGTGGCTGCAGCAGCGTCAGAGGCTGTGGTTCAAGCGTGGAAGTGATGTAAACGATATCCTATTTGCATGGTCTGGTGCTCAAAAAGAAGATTCGGCTCCCGGGATGGCCGAAGACTTGGACCCCAAATCCGGACAGCCCACTGAGGAGTCGTCGGAGGTGGAGATCCTACAGGGGAACTTGGAACGAATCTGCGCCTGGGACGCGTCACCGAGGTAGTGGGAAATGGGACCAAACAACGGTAGACGTGTCGTGGGCCGTGCGTAAAGTTTTTAGCTGGTTTGGGGGATGCAACAGTGAAGGTCCAAAGAGACGCGGAGACATCTTGCGGATGGGGGTCGCCTTCCAAGAAAAGATGTGATTCAATCCGATTCAATCCTACCAAGAAGTGCCAGAAGCGCCTCAACTGGCTTGTGTTTTGGTTATTCGGTGGAGCTGGCTGAGCTCAGCCGCGCTCCAATGATGACACTCCGTGTCCAATGTTGCGTGTTCCGTCAGGTGTCACGAAGGTCACATGGCGTCACTTCAGCCACTGCAACCACGAGAGGCATGCAGATTCCCATGGTTGCAGTTTCTTTCTTTGTTATCTTTCCAGAGGTGTTTTCATGCTGGGCTGGATCCATGGGCTGGATGTTGTTGGGGAACAACAAAGAGGTTTGAGGTTTGCTCTGGGAAGGTTGTCGCAATCACACATTCATGCTTTTCTACTTCAAAAACACTGGGAGTTTGCAAGGGTGGCGGCTTCCACTTGCACACACTTCACTTCCTTTGGTTTCACGCGCCCTGTTTTTAGGTCAAAGACTAAATGCCTGTGGCGCCAGCGTTGTGTCCATCATCGCGGTCATGGGCACGTGCCATTCCCGCGCCATTCGACGTGTAGTTGTGTTTTTTAGACATCCAAGGTCCAAAACCCACAAACGACTGCGAACGTGGGGCAAGTCGTGTCGAGCGCTTTCGCTTTCGAATACCGATGAACCGCCTGGACTGTTCGCCCACCTTCTTTGCCCACCTTCCCGATGAAACGCAGGTACCGGACGGGCAAGAGTTTCCTCTTAGACCTGCTCGCCCGTTACCTGAAGATGAAGGCCGCTGAAGCCGCGCAGGCGCACCGGGCACCGCGACGGCGGGCACCGCTTCCGTCCGTCCCACGGCGCAGCGGAAGCCGCGGAGCGGTGAGGCGGAAGCCGCGGAGCTGGCGCGACGAGAGGCTTTAGAGCTTGGGCTGCAGGTGGGGGCGGAGAATTCGTTGGCGAACTCGGCTTCTATACATTGGTGGTGGTTTAGGTTTGGGGACAGGACCAAAAAAGAACGTAGGAACTTCTGCGAGAAGTAGAGATATCTGAGGACTTCCTTTAAGATGTGGCTATGTTGCTTTTGCAAGTGCAGACTGAGACAGAAACACTTGCCTTTCGGGGGTCTCAACTTGTTCGACCTGTTGGTTGTTTCTGCAACTCATTTCTGTCGGAAATCAGTGAAGATATGGCACGATCGAAGTTCGCTTCTTCGATTTCTGGAGAATCAGGTTGTTCTTAGAAGACTGGCAGTGGCCCAGTTTCCACGACATTTGTTGGTGGGACTCCTTTACGGTTCACGTTCTTGCTGCACCAAAAGCCTGGGCCAGGCACCACCACCTGCACCGCCGAGACGTACTGGCGCTCAGATCCAACAGGGAGATCATCCACAGATCCAAGCTTTGCCACGCTTGTAGTCATGACCAAAAGGGAGACAAAACGCTTGATACCAACGATGCTTGTAGCCATGACCAGAAGGGTACAATTAAAATCAATTAAAGATATAGACAATCATTTTTTCGTTTTCGGTGTTCAAGACGTTAAGAAGCCTTCTGCTTTTAGACCGAGAAATCGTTTTGGTTTGCACCTGTACGGACCGCGAGTCCTGTCCCGTCACCGAGTCCTCCCGTCCACGAGTCCTCCCGGAGCTCGGACCCAAAAAGCGGACCGGAGACCCTCCGCTTTGCAAGAAACAAAGTACGAACAAAAAGACAAAGACAACCAATGAACACCAGGACCCACAAGGAGTGGTTCATGGCCCCGAATCGCCTCTAAGGGGCTACAAATAGACACCCCTTAGGGGGCCCTGGCACTTATTTTGCATTTTTCTCCTTCATTTTGAACAAATCTAGTCTTCAAGTTCGGAGCGGCAAGTCCTCAAGCTTGTCCTCAAGCGGAGCTGTGTTCCAAACATCGTTTCATCGATCCGGTTCGTTCTTTTTGACCACCGCCATCGATATCGAAAGGTCCTAAAAGCGAAAGATCCAACATCGGAAGTGAAATCCTAAGTGCTAGATGGGTGGCAACACAGATGTAAAGATCCAGAGATCGGTTAATTCACCAAGGCATTCAGTTTTCTTTCGAAGATGCACGTTGACAATCCCTTAGACAACCTGGGCTGCGGACCTTAAAAAGCACCGATCACTGCCTTGATGGTCACGTGGCGACAGATGTTCTGGAGGCGACTGTGGGCGCCGTGGGTGGATGGGACACGTCGCCCAGTGAAGTTGAAGTTGAACATTTATCTCTTGCTGGGAAGGCTTCGAGCAGTGTGTATTGACGGAGCTGTTGTTGTTTTGACGACTCAGAATGTAGATTTCTGAAAAAAACAGCAGCGACAGAATGCAAAGATCACAAGGAGCGAGTGACTTCTGAGTGACCAGCTTGTAAGCTAGCTTTGCGGGGTGAAGCATCTGGCTGTCCCGGCGCGTGCTTTGTGGTGGCCAATAGGATGGGAAGATGCATGGGACCCCCCAAATCCAGGATCCATGTTGCACACTCAGGTGGGAGGAGCTTCTGGGCTAGGTTCTCTCATTGGACAATCGATTGAATCATTTCGTGGGCAGACAAAACAGTGTGGACTTCCGGGTTGCTACAACATAATAACATATGAAGCCGGGTCCACCATTTTCTGCCCAGAATGAATTGAAATTGACATGGACTATTGGTGGGCGGCTCACCTTAAACCTCACACCCCTTGACCATTGCAGCTTGTTGAACAAAGATGGCATTGGGAGTATGTGGCTGCAATTAGAGGAGCTAAGCGCCTCCACTTTTCGTTGACCTACAACTTTGATCGCACGCACATGGCTCGAAGCTTTGCTGTATGAGCAGTATTGCCATGGTTTTGATTTAGATTCTCCTTCCAGTACTGGGGCTGCCTGCTCCTCAGCTAGGGGCACAAACGGAGGGGACTTGCTTGGTGATTCAGTTGGTGAGTTCCACCAGGGTCGGACGGAATTCGCACGTTCCGGCGGGGCTTGGATTCTTCAACTTTTTCCGCAGGGCTTGATGCTTCTGTGTGATAGGGGACGACAACGATGCGAGTTCCAAGGCTTTGGCCGAAAGAAAGAACGACAACGATGCGAGTTCCAAGGCTTTAGCCGAAAGAAAGAACTTTTCCTTTTCGTGGGCGGCCTGGTGCCCCGAAACACTGCCGCAAATTCCCGAAGACGACTTGGTCGCAGAGCTCAGCGTTCTGAGGTCCACCAAGGGACACCTCTGTGCGGGAGCCGAGATTGGGGTGCTTCAAGCGGCGTATCAGGTCTTGGAGTATCAAAGTTCAAAACCAAGAGTTGATCCATGCCTCTTACTATTCCACAAATGCTGTTTGTCTCTATAGTTGTTTTGGTTTCTCTATCCACGACAGTCGTTTTATCCGACAAGTAGACTCGACCCAGATGTCCATCATCGGGAATTTCATGTCCACTCGATCGGGCAGATGTTTTGGCATGCGATGAGATTGAGATCTAGATCCTTCGCACGACATCGAATTCACAGGTTTCCTTTTGGGTTGGTCTTTCGCAGAAGTTCGGACTAAAGACGTGAGGTTGAGAACCAGATATGTCTCTTTGGGCCTGACATTCTTGATGGGTTTGGGTAAAGTGTCTGGCCGGGCCCCGTATCTTTAAAACGTAGACGGATCCCTGTTGACATTTCCTCTACAAAAAGGGAGAGCTTGAGGCTCTTACAGAGGGGCCATGTTGTAACGATGCAGTTTTTGGCACCTACGTAGAGAAATCACTTTGCTTTCTGCCCAGCAACTAGGTCGATCTAGCTTTTCAAACCCTCTCACAGGAAGTAGAACTCATCAAGGACTCTTAGTACTTTCAGGGCTGCAGGCTGTATGGGGAGGTGCCACAACACCAAATCAAAGCCACCAGGGCCGCATGGACCACCAAGACCACTTGGACCCACCAAGACCACCAGGACCACCTAGACCACCAAGACCGCCCAGACCGCCGGACCCAAGACCACCGGGACCACCAAGACTGCCAAGACCACCTAGACCACGGAGACCACCAAGACCACCAAGGCCACCGGGACCCCCAAGACCACCAAGAGCACCACCAACACCCCACATAATAGATAGTGTGTTTGAGCTCAGCCAGTACCAAACATATGCCGCCGCACATATGTATATAAGCTGACCGTATATTTATATCGTATATTCATTCCGTGTGTTTTAAAAGCAGGCGGGCTGGCAAAAACCTTGGCGGAGGTAGTCGGAAATACCTGTTCACTTGTTTAAAAATCGTATATGTACAAAGCGATACCGTAGTGGGACTTAGAGTTGGCTTTGGTGCTAACTTAATCGCTCAACCATCCAACATGACCAGCTTCCATGTTAGTTGCGACCAGGGTGTATTCAGAAACCAACACGTCTGGCAGCTTCCTTCGTGGCAGAGAATCCATCGAACGCCACTGAACCGACGGGGTTCATTGGTTCTCGAGGTGGGCATGCCCAAGACGCAACCACCCAATCTGGTGTTTGGATGGGCTTTTGATATTTCAGCCCTATTTGGGAATGACTAACGGCTTACCCTAGTTACGTGAAAGATTGGGACGCCGGGTCCTCAGCCCCAAAGCTCGTTGCGGTCGCGCGTTCGAGCCGCGGCGCTTGGGGAGCCGCGGCGCTTTGGCGGCTCGGAGCGGTCCCGTGGTGCTCAGGCCATGGGCAATGCTTCATGCAGTGGGCGAGCCCAGGAGTTTGGTGCATGGCTGGAGGGTTTTGCTGTTTTGGTGCAGTGCACCGGTGCACCAGCTAGACAAGATATGCGACATGGACCAGGTCATTATATTGATTTGCGCACGGGTTTTGGTGCATCTCGCACAAGGTTCTTTTAATTTATGAGGAATTCTTTGAGGAGCTCACTGGTGCTGACGACGTGAGCTGATAGTCGATGAGGGTATATATATATATAACATTTTTTTTAGATGAAACAAGTACCGGGAATCCCTAGGGCCAAGATTGGTCTCGTGGGACACGGATTCCCCTTCTGTTTCCTTCCGTTCCTTCGCGGTGCGAGGGCCCAAGTGGGCCCAACCCGGTTCAATGAGAGGAGCAGGAAGTACTCCAATGAACAAACCAGAGAAAAAGGAGTCGGTCTCACCAAGGTATTGATGGTTCCCCTTGGTGTCTGGGTGTTTTGTTCGTCACTCAGAGTCAGACCATCTCCCATCGGAGTTCCGTGACGACGCTCCGGATTTGGCCACACAAGGCGAATTGATCTACTTTGGGTCTGTCCTATAACCCTGTGACAGTCAGTAAACAAGCAAATCACGATATATGGCCTGGAACCTCACCATCATCATCCACTGTTACTGCCAATCGGATAAGGATAGACCCAATCTATATTTATATATCCTACTAGTCCAAAGATCCCGTAAAGCCTGGTCTTTTTTCTCCTTAAGTCATGTTTTTGTATGACCAGCTCCAGTATTTCATGAGGTCAAACTGACCTGTAGTATATATATATATAGATACAGACGACGGCAAACATGCGAGGCTACCGTCATAGGTTTTTCGATCCATCCATGCTTCACCGAAACATGCAGAGTTACCTGTGCGGCATGTCCTTCAGTTGCTTGGTATTAGGGGTGACATTGCATACGACCATGTTTGCTAAGGACGCTACTAGGTGGAGGCCATCGCAAGTAGGTTGGAGGCCATCGCTACTAATAACTACTATTTTCTTCATATGCCGTCCCTTGAACACGGGTTGCGGCACACGGTTTTTCAACACCACCTGTGAACGACGAGAAGTTTCCAGACGATTGTCAGTTGTTTCCAAAGATGGAGACCCTCCAAGTTCAGGTTGTAACCAGAAGCCACAGCAGAAAAGGAACCAAGAAGCTAAGTATACCAACAGTTTGTATGCTAGAAAAGAGGAGCAATGTGCCAGGACTAGCAAGATTGTCCCAAACAAGTAGGATTGTCGTGGAGAAGTATGTCGTTCACATCCCAAGAGCTTCAGAGGATCAACGAATTTGGGATCACATGGGATGTACGAATAGCCTCTCCTCCTCTTGCCAAATCGAGGCAATGCTCCTGTAGAACCCGGAAAGAAGGTGTGGGGGTCGATCGCTCAACGGCGCGTGGCGTTTTGGGTCCGGGCCACGTCCAGAGGGAACGCGTAAAACCGGACAGTACGTCGGGTGGGTGCGGTGTCGGGTCCGATCTTCCCTTAAACCCATTCTGGGTTCCTTAGTCCTTGGTTTCTTTTTGGCAGAGCTCAGAGTCGCGGGCGACTGGACCTGGTGCTTCAACAGTTTAGCCGTACTTCGTTCAAGAGTTCAAGAGGCCGCAATAAGTTTGGCTTCATTGGCCTCTGAAAGTGCCTTCAGAGCTTTGGTGCGACCTGTCTTGCTTTCTACCTACCCTCCAAGCCTCAAAACGCGCCCACAAATTCGTGTGCGGTGCACCACTCGCGACCCCAAATTCATGTACCGCGATCCGCGTCTTTTTCGTGTGGTGCCGTGTTTGGGATGTTGGTTTCCCCAAAGCAGACCGCTGTGGTGCTGTGGGTTGATGGGGTTTCGTTTGCTCCTCGATGGACGAAAGGTCGATGAACTCGACGCAGGAGCAGCCTGCTCAACCCACGCAAAACCCGGGTCTACCTGCCTCTCTTCAATAC
>CAXIVM010001321.1:0-28334 GCA_964035705.1 Porites rus | reverse complement strand
ATGCAGGTTTCATTCGCGCTGTTTCCAACAGGTTTTTATACGAACTTCGAGGTACATACCAAGCGACAATCGAACAACTTTCTGATCTTTTTAAACGAGTACACAATTCATCGCATTCCTAGCAACCGGGAACAACATTGCTGCTACTACTGAGCTTGAAATATTGTTTTCTTTGCGTCAAAATTACAAGAGATCGTCGTGATTTCATTCAGTACATAAGCTGTTTACGTAAAATAAACAGACACAGTTATAAACCGTCGTCGGTAACGACACAAACCAGCTTGCTCTCTTAATTCTGCGACAACAACAACGTACAGCAACAGTTTATTCACTAACTAAAGACAAAAGCTTTACAGTATTGTACGCCCCGCAAAGAGCTATGAGGCTAATCTAGACGGGAAAAAATAATTTCCCTTTATAAGTAACGACTGCGCTGCTGTAAAGTCACAAAAAAAGAAAAAACTCGCGTGGACGCACCCAGTAAAATAAAGCGCTGAATCGATTTCAGGTGTATGTTGTCTTGTTCATATGTGTATAAACCTTCGGCAATGATCGTAATGAAAACAAATTCTCTTATCACGTATTTGGTCAGAGCTTTTCATACATTTGTTGGCTCCTAAAAGAGCCGTTGGTTTAAGTGTTGATCAGGGATCACAGTGTATTCTAACCCCCAAAACCGTACAGAGTACGTCCTTGTCGTTTCAGAGCGTATACTACGTCCATGGCTGTAACGGTCTTACGCTTGGCGTGCTCGGTGTAGGTCACGGCATCGCGGATAACGTTCTCAAGGAAAACTTTCAGAACACCGCGTGTCTCCTCGTAGATCAGTCCAGAAATTCGCTTTACACCCCCACGGCGAGCGAGACGACGGATCGCTGGCTTGGTAATTCCTTGGATATTATCGCGTAGAATCTTACGATGACGCTTAGCACCACCTTTGCCCAAGCCTTTACCTCCTTTGCCGCGACCGGACATTCTCGGTTGTCTGAATTATCGTCAAGGTTTAAAAAGGGACAGGTCTCGTACTATGTTAAATCACTGCAGAACAGAAATTGCTTTTCAATCTATACCCTTCAATCTGACCTCTCGGGAAACATTATTTCTTGTGTTTACATAGATTTGTTCTTAGTAAAAGGACAACAAAAGAATATTATAATTTTCTTTCGCCCCACTGTCTATTGTAAGGCATGCAAATCAAAGCAGGGTGTCTCCGAAGCCGAACCAATCAGAAATACATAAATTCTTAAATATCCAATCGGCTTGCGACAGCCTCCTGATAAATCGCGGCCATAAAAATTGCCAAGCTTTCACATAGAGCCTTTAATCTTCTGAACATCAGTTTCACAGTCATGGCCCGAACCAAACAAACAGCGAGAAAGTCCACCGGAGGAAAAGCGCCTCGTAACAGCTGGCTACTAAGGCAGCTCGAAAGAGCGCTCCTGCTACTGGTGGCGTGAAAAAACCGCACCGTTACAGGCCAGGAACAGTGGCCCTCAGAGAGATCCGTCGTTATCAGAAGTCCACCGAGTTGCTGATTCGCAAGTTACCGTTTCAGCGTCTTGTTCGAGAAATCGCTCAGGATTTCAAGACCGACTTGCGCTTTCAAAGCTCAGCCGTGCTGGCTCTTCAAGAGGCTAGCGAAGCCTACCTGGTCGGTCTTTTCGAGGACACCAACCTTTGCGCCATTCACGCTAAACGTGTCACCATCATGCTAAAGATATCCAGTTGGCTCGTAGGATCCGGGGCGAACGTGCATAACAGCTCAGCTCGGTTCTGACAATCTCACAACACAAACGGCTCCTTTAGGAGCCACCACCTGACAATAAAAGTTAATGGCCAATAAACTACTTCTTACCTTGTCTCTACTTGTTTCTTTTTTAGTTACTAGTGAAATGAGACAGACATAATTCTCATACTCTACGCCGTTACAGGTTTTTCGCGATAATACACACAACACAAGTGCTGCACAGGACACAGTAGAGTACTAGTATCTCTAAGCTTACCAAAAATTAGTGATTGCGCCCAACATCTCCTTATTCGTTCAGTTAATCTCTCTGCCTGTCTTCCTAAGTTGACGTTTACAATCCATCTCATTTTCAAAGAACTTAGCAACGTCTTAGAGGTTACAGATCTATCGCGATCAGTAGTAACTGATCCCTCTGCGGTCCGCTATAACAACTTAAGAAAAGAGTTGCGCAAGTAACCAACATTAGCTATCGCTGTGGAGACAATAACGAGACATGTCTGCCAAAAGCACCCAGAAGAAAGCTTCTAAACAGCCGGCCGAACACCCTAAGTATGCAGAAATGATCATACAAGCCCTTCACGCCTGAAAGATCGTAATGGTTCCTCGCGTCAGGCTGTCGACAAGTACGTTAAGAACCATTTCAAAGTGGGAGACAAAGCAAGTCATTTTATTAAAATGGCTCTTAAGAGAGGCGTGGAGAGTGGTCAATTTATCAACACCAAAGGGTCCGGAGCTTCAGGTTCTTTCAAGGTCAACAAAGAAGTACAGAAAGCAAAGGCAACCAAAGACCCGGCGAAGAAGACCAAAACCGCCGATCCAGCCAACAAACCAAAAATAAAGAAGGTCGCCGCGAAAGAAAAGACCGCCCGCAAACCAGCCGAGAAAACCAAGAAATCGCCGGGTAAGAAAGTTTCCAGCAGCAAGAAGAAGACACCTCTCGTGCCAAAGAAGACTGCTACAAAGAAGCCGTTGCCTAAGAAAGCGAAAGAAAGCAAAGCCTCGGTTAAAAAAACAGTCAACAAGAAAGTCAGTGGCAAGTAAAACTCGCCCGCTTATTCAACTACCGGCTCCTTTAGGAGCCACCAAATAAAGTAAAGTCATCACCAATATCACCTCTAGTATGTTGACCTTAGGTCACCGTCACCTATAGCACAGTATTTATTTCTCCTTTGCCGAAACTGATTTCGTTTTTGTTGAGCAGAAGGTTACTTGAACCGCGGCTTAGAGACGCCTTAAAAGAGTAAACAAAAGCCACTCCATAAGATCAGATCAGATCAGATCAGATCAGATAAGATAAATACTTTTTATTCGAAGTGGTCAGTACATGCACCTTAGTCAAGAAACTGGTTATCAGGTATCCGGGTAATGAAAACTACCGTAAACATCAATATTGAATAGTCAGAATCCCTCCCGCTTAACTGATTTGAAGTATTAAAACCCTTACATCCCGGAAAATATATATTTGCAGCCTGGTAAACCGTTCTCTTGTTCTCAAGTGCAGTACCGAAGTGACCTGTTCATGCCTGTAACACTTTTAAGTAACGTTGTTTTACGAATTACGTCAGTTGATTCTCTGGCGTGGTGTAGTGGTCATCGCGCTGGGAAGGAGATCCTGCGGAAACTGTTTGGCTCGGTGCGTGTTGTCACCCAGCAATCGTTTATTTGTTTCTTTTTTTTTTTCTTCTTTTCTCCTTGCTTACATAAAAATCATCTTTTAAAACCTTTATCTGTTTTTTGTTGTTGTTGTTGTTGTTGTTGTTTTTTTTTATGTAAAAAGTAAAGTTGAACGGGGAAATAGAGGAATGATTTGTTCGTTTTAATGGGAGCAAGTGTGCGAGCGAGCGAGTGTCGGGGTTTATAATGACGATTGAAAACTCTAAGAAACCGTGTTGAGTGTTGATCATTGCTTTTTTTGACATTTGGTGGCTCCTAAAAGAGCCGTTGTTTAGATCTGGTATTGAAGAATGGTTTTCACTTGCTACTAGTGTACTTCGTGACGGCCTTGGTACCCTCACTGACTGCGTGCTTTGCGAGTTCTCCTGGAAGGAGCAGTCTGATGGCTGTCTGAATCTCGCGGGAGCTGATAGTGGACTTCTTGTTGTAGTGGGCTAGACGGGAGGATTCTGTAGCAATGCGCTCGAAGATATCGTTCACGAAAGAGTTCATGATACCCATTGCTTTGCTGGAGATTCCGGTGTCAGGATGTACCTGCTTTAACACTTTGTAGATGTAGATCGCATAACTCTCCTTCCGTTTCGATCGCCGTTTTTTCGTACTGTCGCCCGACGTGGATTTTGCCTTACCGCCGCTCTTCTTCTCTCCTTTTTTAGCTGCAATCGGTTTAGGTGCCATGGTAAAGAAAGATATCTCTGCCTTTTCGAAATCGAGTTTGCTAATTCGGGATATCACAGTTTCTATTTATGTTGCCAAATTCAATAGGATCAATTAATATGCGGATCGCAAGTTCTCGTCGGTGATTGGTGTTTTGTTTTTCCTCGGTGTAAACAATGGAGCGTGCCGCCAATCGACAACAAAGAGAACAATTGCAAGGCTAGAATTTCTTTTTATGAGCCAATGTTAGACTTTTGATTGGTGCAATCTGATCCACGAAACGCAGTCCGCGCGTGATAAATTATGGCGGCCGAAGTTATGTCTTGGAAAACAGTCTCCTGAAACTTAAACTGAAACTTAATATACGAGTTAGTCGACAAAATGACCGGACGAGGAAAAGGTAAAGCCCAGGGCACCAAGTCAAAGACTCGTTCTTCCAGGGCAGGACTACAATTTCCTGTTGGTCGCATCCATCGCCTTCTTCGTAAAGGCAACTACGCTGAACGCGTCGGAGCCGGTGCTCCCGTGTACTTGGCTGCCGTACTTGAGTATCTGAGTGCTGAGATCCTCGAGTTAGCAGGAAACGCAGCACGCGACAACAAGAAGTCAAGAATCATTCCTCGTCACCTCCCAGTTGGCTGTGCGAAATGACGAAGAATTAAACAAACTCCTTGCCGGTGTCACCATCGCTCAAGGCGGTGTTCTTCCCAACATTCAGGCAGTATTACTACCTAAAAAGACAGAGAAGAAACAACACTAAGCGACGGCAACAACCATAAATACAAACGGCTCTTTTAGGAGCCACCAAGTCTAGAATAAAGTCATGACCAATCACGATATAAATTTGTAATCTACCCCCCAAATAGTATTCGCCGTCTCAGTTTGGGATTAATAACTGGATGGATACTTAGCCGCAAATAATTATGTCTCGCGGAAACTTGCTATTTCTACTTGTTTTTGCATGGTTCCATGTTCCTAGTTTTGTTCATAAATGCGTATACCAAAGCATATTTAGCGTTATTTCGGCTATAGCATGTAAGAAAGAAACAACAGCAACCACAACATTGCTTGAAACTGAAACCAGTCTTAGGTCAGTTTAGCTCGGTGTAACATGAATTTAAAGACTGATGTGATTATATCATGAAAGTTGAAATTGCGTTTGCTTTTTATGCAGGTTTCATTCGCGCTGTTTCCAACAGGTTTTTATACGAACTTCGAGGTACATACCAAGCGACAATCGAACAACTTTCTGATCTTTTTAAACGAGTACACAATTCATCGCATTCCTAGCAACCGGGAACAAACATTGCTGCTACTACTGAGCTTGAAATATTGTTTTCTTTGCGTCAAAATTACAAGAGATCGTCGTGATTTCATTCAGTACATAAGCTGTTTACGTAAAATAAACAGACACAGTTATAAACCGTCGTCGGTAACGACACAAACCAGCTTGCTCTCTTAATTCTGCGACAACAACAACGTACAGCAACAGTTTATTCACTAACTAAAGACAAAAGCTTTACAGTATTGTACGCCCCGCAAAGAGCTATGAGGCTAATCTAGACGGGAAAAAATAATTTCCCTTTATAAGTAACGACTGCGCTGCTGTAAAGTCACAAAAAAGAAAAAACTCGCGTGGACGCACCCAGTAAATAAAGCGCTGAATCGATTTCAGGTGTATGTTGTCTTGTTCATATGTGTATAAACCTTCGGCAATGATCGTAATGAAAACAAATTCTCTTATCACGTATTTGGTCAGAGCTTTTCATACATTTGTTGGCTCCTAAAAGAGCCGTTGGTTTAAGTGTTGATCAGGGATCACAGTGTATTCTAACCCCCAAAACCGTACAGAGTACGTCCTTGTCGTTTCAGAGCGTATACTACGTCCATGGCTGTAACGGTCTTACGCTTGGCGTGCTCGGTGTAGGTCACGGCATCGCGGATAACGTTCTCAAGGAAAACTTTCAGAACACCGCGTGTCTCCTCGTAGATCAGTCCAGAAATTCGCTTTACACCCCCACGGCGAGCGAGACGACGGATCGCTGGCTTGGTAATTCCTTGGATATTATCGCGTAGAATCTTACGATGACGCTTAGCACCACCTTTGCCCAAGCCTTTACCTCCTTTGCCGCGACCGGACATTCTCGGTTGTCTGAATTATCGTCAAGGTTTAAAAAGGGACAGGTCTCGTACTATGTTAAATCACTGCAGAACAGAAATTGCTTTTCAATCTATACCCTTCAATCTGACCTCTCGGGAAACATTATTTCTTGTGTTTACATAGATTTGTTCTTAGTAAAAGGACAACAAAAGAATATTATAATTTTCTTTCGCCCCACTGTCTATTGTAAGGCATGCAAATCAAAGCAGGGTGTCTCCGAAGCCGAACCAATCAGAAATACATAAATTCTTAAATATCCAATCGGCTTGCGACAGCCTCCTGATAAATCGCGGCCATAAAAATTGCCAAGCTTTCACATAGAGCCTTTAATCTTCTGAACATCAGTTTCACAGTCATGGCCCGAACCAAACAAACAGCGAGAAAGTCCACCGGAGGAAAAGCGCCTCGTAAACAGCTGGCTACTAAGGCAGCTCGAAAGAGCGCTCCTGCTACTGGTGGCGTGAAAAAACCGCACCGTTACAGGCCAGGAACAGTGGCCCTCAGAGAGATCCGTCGTTATCAGAAGTCCACCGAGTTGCTGATTCGCAAGTTACCGTTTCAGCGTCTTGTTCGAGAAATCGCTCAGGATTTCAAGACCGACTTGCGCTTTCAAAGCTCAGCCGTGCTGGCTCTTCAAGAGGCTAGCGAAGCCTACCTGGTCGGTCTTTTCGAGGACACCAACCTTTGCGCCATTCACGCTAAACGTGTCACCATCATGCCTAAAGATATCCAGTTGGCTCGTAGGATCCGGGGCGAACGTGCATAACAGCTCAGCTCGGTTCTGACAATCTCACAACACAAACGGCTCCTTTAGGAGCCACCACCTGACAATAAAAGTTAATGGCCAATAAACTACTTCTTACCTTGTCTCTACTTGTTTCTTTTTTAGTTACTAGTGAAATGAGACAGACATAATTCTCATACTCTACGCCGTTACAGGTTTTTCGCGATAATACACACAACACAAGTGCTGCACAGGACACAGTAGAGTACTAGTATCTCTAAGCTTACCAAAAAATTAGTGATTGCGCCCAACATCTCCTTATTCGTTCAGTTAATCTCTCTGCCTGTCTTCCTAAGTTGACGTTTACAATCCATCTCATTTTCAAAGAACTTAGCAAACGTCTTAGAGGTTACAGATCTATCGCGATCAGTAGTAACTGATCCCTCTGCGGTCCGCTATAACAACTTAAGAAAAGAGTTGCGCAAGTAACCAACATTAGCTATCGCTGTGGAGACAATAACGAGACATGTCTGCCAAAAGCACCCAGAAGAAAGCTTCTAAACAGCCGGCCGAACACCCTAAGTATGCAGAAATGATCATACAAGCCCTTCACGCCCTGAAAGATCGTAATGGTTCCTCGCGTCAGGCTGTCGACAAGTACGTTAAGAACCATTTCAAAGTGGGAGACAAAGCAAGTCATTTTATTAAAATGGCTCTTAAGAGAGGCGTGGAGAGTGGTCAATTTATCAACACCAAAGGGTCCGGAGCTTCAGGTTCTTTCAAGGTCAACAAAGAAGTACAGAAAGCAAAGGCAACCAAAGACCCGGCGAAGAAGACCAAAACCGCCGATCCAGCCAACAAACCAAAAATAAAGAAGGTCGCCGCGAAAGAAAAGACCGCCCGCAAACCAGCCGAGAAAACCAAGAAATCGCCGGGTAAGAAAGTTTCCAGCAGCAAGAAGAAGACACCTCTCGTGCCAAAGAAGACTGCTACAAAGAAGCCGTTGCCTAAGAAAGCGAAAGAAAGCAAAGCCTCGGTTAAAAAAACAGTCAACAAGAAAGTCAGTGGCAAGTAAAACTCGCCCGCTTATTCAACTACCGGCTCCTTTAGGAGCCACCAAATAAAGTAAAGTCATCACCAATATCACCTCTAGTATGTTGACCTTAGGTCACCGTCACCTATAGCACAGTATTTATTTCTCCTTTGCCGAAACTGATTTCGTTTTTGTTGAGCAGAAGGTTACTTGAACCGCGGCTTAGAGACGCCTTAAAAGAGTAAACAAAAGCCACTCCATAAGATCAGATCAGATCAGATCAGATCAGATAAGATAAATACTTTTTATTCGAAGTGGTCAGTACATGCACCTTAGTCAAGAAACTGGTTATCAGGTATCCGGGTAATGAAAACTACCGTAAACATCAATATTGAATAGTCAGAATCCCTCCCGCTTAACTGATTTGAAGTATTAAAACCCTTACATCCCGGAAAATATATATTTGCAGCCTGGTAAACCGTTCTCTTGTTCTCAAGTGCAGTACCGAAGTGACCTGTTCATGCCTGTAACACTTTTAAGTAACGTTGTTTTACGAATTACGTCAGTTGATTCTCTGGCGTGGTGTAGTGGTCATCGCGCTGGGAAGGAGATCCTGCGGAAACTGTTTGGCTCGGTGCGTGTTGTCACCCAGCAATCGTTTATTTGTTTCTTTTTTTTTTCTTCTTTTCTCCTTGCTTACATAAAAATCATCTTTTAAAACCTTTATCTGTTTTTTGTTGTTGTTGTTGTTGTTGTTTTTTTTTTTTATGTAAAAAGTAAAGTTGAACGGGGAAATAGAGGAATGATTTGTTCGTTTTAATGGGAGCAAGTGTGCGAGCGAGCGAGTGTCGGGGTTTATAATGACGATTGAAAACTCTAAGAAACCGTGTTGAGTGTTGATCATTGCTTTTTTTGACATTTGGTGGCTCCTAAAAGAGCCGTTGTTTAGATCTGGTATTGAAGAATGGTTTTCACTTGCTACTAGTGTACTTCGTGACGGCCTTGGTACCCTCACTGACTGCGTGCTTTGCGAGTTCTCCTAGAAGGAGCAGTCTGATGGCTGTCTGAATCTCGCGGGAGCTGATAGTGGACTTCTTGTTGTAGTGGGCTAGACGGGAGGATTCTGTAGCAATGCGCTCGAAGATATCGTTCACGAAAGAGTTCATGATACCCATTGCTTTGCTGGAGATTCCGGTGTCAGGATGTACCTGCTTTAACACTTTGTAGATGTAGATCGCATAACTCTCCTTCCGTTTCGATCGCCGTTTTTTCGTACTGTCGCCCGACGTGGATTTTGCCTTACCGCCGCTCTTCTTCTCTCCTTTTTTAGCTGCAATCGGTTTAGGTGCCATGGTAAAGAAAGATATCTCTGCCTTTTCGAAATCGAGTTTGCTAATTCGGGATATCACAGTTTCTATTTATGTTGCCAAATTCAATAGGATCAATTAATATGCGGATCGCAAGTTCTCGTCGGTGATTGGTGTTTTGTTTTTCTCGGTGTAAACAATGGAGCGTGCCGCCAATCGACACAAAGAGAACAATTGCAAGGCTAGAATTTCTTTTTATGAGCCAATGTTAGACTTTTGATTGGTGCAATCTGATCCACGAAACGCAGTCCGCGCGTGATAAATTATGGCGGCCGAAGTTATGTCTTGGAAAACAGTCTCCTGAAACTTAAACTGAAACTTAATATACGAGTTAGTCGACAAAATGACCGGACGAGGAAAAGGTAAAGCCCAGGGCACCAAGTCAAAGACTCGTTCTTCCAGGGCAGGACTACAATTTCCTGTTGGTCGCATCCATCGCCTTCTTCGTAAAGGCAACTACGCTGAACGCGTCGGAGCCGGTGCTCCCGTGTACTTGGCTGCCGTACTTGAGTATCTGAGTGCTGAGATCCTCGAGTTAGCAGGAAACGCAGCACGCGACAACAAGAAGTCAAGAATCATTCCTCGTCACCTCCAGTTGGCTGTGCGAAATGACGAAGAATTAAACAAACTCCTTGCCGGTGTCACCATCGCTCAAGGCGGTGTTCTTCCCAACATTCAGGCAGTATTACTACCTAAAAAGACAGAGAAGAAACAACACTAAGCGACGGCAACAACCATAAATACAAACGGCTCTTTTAGGAGCCACCAAGTCTAGAATAAAGTCATGACCAATCACGATATAAATTTGTAATCTACCCCCCAAATAGTATTCGCCGTCTCAGTTTGGGATTAATAACTGGATGGATACTTAGCCGCAAATAATTATGTCTCGCGGAAACTTGCTATTTCTACTTGTTTTTGCATGGTTCCATGTTCCTAGTTTTGTTCATAAATGCGTATACCAAAGCATATTTAGCGTTATTTCGGCTATAGCATGTAAGAAAGAAACAACAGCAACCACAACATTGCTTGAAACTGAAACCAGTCTTAGGTCAGTTTAGCTCGGTGTAACATGAATTTAAAGACTGATGTGATTATATCATGAAAGTTGAAATTGCGTTTGCTTTTTATGCAGGTTTCATTCGCGCTGTTTCCAACAGGTTTTTATACGAACTTCGAGGTACATACCAAGCGACAATCGAACAACTTTCTGATCTTTTTAAACGAGTACACAATTCATCGCATTCCTAGCAACCGGGAACAAACATTGCTGCTACTACTGAGCTTGAAATATTGTTTTCTTTGCGTCAAAATTACAAGAGATCGTCGTGATTTCATTCAGTACATAAGCTGTTTACGTAAAATAAACAGACACAGTTATAAACCGTCGTCGGTAACGACACAAACCAGCTTGCTCTCTTAATTCTGCGACAACAACAACGTACAGCAACAGTTTATTCACTAACTAAAGACAAAAGCTTTACAGTATTGTACGCCCCGCAAAGAGCTATGAGGCTAATCTAGACGGGAAAAAATAATTTCCCTTTATAAGTAACGACTGCGCTGCTGTAAAGTCACAAAAAAAGAAAAAACTCGCGTGGACGCACCCAGTAAATAAAGCGCTGAATCGATTTCAGGTGTATGTTGTCTTGTTCATATGTGTATAAACCTTCGGCAATGATCGTAATGAAAACAAATTCTCTTATCACGTATTTGGTCAGAGCTTTTCATACATTTGTTGGCTCCTAAAAGAGCCGTTGGTTTAAGTGTTGATCAGGGATCACAGTGTATTCTAACCCCCAAAACCGTACAGAGTACGTCCTTGTCGTTTCAGAGCGTATACTACGTCCATGGCTGTAACGGTCTTACGCTTGGCGTGCTCGGTGTAGGTCACGGCATCGCGGATAACGTTCTCAAGGAAAACTTTCAGAACACCGCGTGTCTCCTCGTAGATCAGTCCAGAAATTCGCTTTACACCCCCACGGCGAGCGAGACGACGGATCGCTGGCTTGGTAATTCCTTGGATATTATCGCGTAGAATCTTACGATGACGCTTAGCACCACCTTTGCCCAAGCCTTTACCTCCTTTGCCGCGACCGGACATTCTCGGTTGTCTGAATTATCGTCAAGGTTTAAAAAGGGACAGGTCTCGTACTATGTTAAATCACTGCAGAACAGAAATTGCTTTTCAATCTATACCCTTCAATCTGACCTCTCGGGAAACATTATTTCTTGTGTTTACATAGATTTGTTCTTAGTAAAAGGACAACAAAAGAATATTATAATTTTCTTTCGCCCCACTGTCTATTGTAAGGCATGCAAATCAAAGCAGGGTGTCTCCGAAGCCGAACCAATCAGAAATACATAAATTCTTAAATATCCAATCGGCTTGCGACAGCCTCCTGATAAATCGCGGCCATAAAAATTGCCAAGCTTTCACATAGAGCCTTTAATCTTCTGAACATCAGTTTCACAGTCATGGCCCGAACCAAACAAACAGCGAGAAAGTCCACCGGAGGAAAAGCGCCTCGTAAACAGCTGGCTACTAAGGCAGCTCGAAAGAGCGCTCCTGCTACTGGTGGCGTGAAAAAACCGCACCGTTACAGGCCAGGAACAGTGGCCCTCAGAGAGATCCGTCGTTATCAGAAGTCCACCGAGTTGCTGATTCGCAAGTTACCGTTTCAGCGTCTTGTTCGAGAAATCGCTCAGGATTTCAAGACCGACTTGCGCTTTCAAAGCTCAGCCGTGCTGGCTCTTCAAGAGGCTAGCGAAGCCTACCTGGTCGGTCTTTTCGAGGACACCAACCTTTGCGCCATTCACGCTAAACGTGTCACCATCATGCCTAAAGATATCCAGTTGGCTCGTAGGATCCGGGGCGAACGTGCATAACAGCTCAGCTCGGTTCTGACAATCTCACAACACAAACGGCTCCTTTAGGAGCCACCACCTGACAATAAAAGTTAATGGCCAATAAACTACTTCTTACCTTGTCTCTACTTGTTTCTTTTTTAGTTACTAGTGAAATGAGACAGACATAATTCTCATACTCTACGCCGTTACAGGTTTTTCGCGATAATACACACAACACAAGTGCTGCACAGGACACAGTAGAGTACTAGTATCTCTAAGCTTACCAAAAAATTAGTGATTGCGCCCAACATCTCCTTATTCGTTCAGTTAATCTCTCTGCCTGTCTTCCTAAGTTGACGTTTACAATCCATCTCATTTTCAAAGAACTTAGCAAACGTCTTAGAGGTTACAGATCTATCGCGATCAGTAGTAACTGATCCCTCTGCGGTCCGCTATAACAACTTAAGAAAAGAGTTGCGCAAGTAACCAACATTAGCTATCGCTGTGGAGACAATAACGAGACATGTCTGCCAAAAGCACCCAGAAGAAAGCTTCTAAACAGCCGGCCGAACACCCTAAGTATGCAGAAATGATCATACAAGCCCTTCACGCCCTGAAAGATCGTAATGGTTCCTCGCGTCAGGCTGTCGACAAGTACGTTAAGAACCATTTCAAAGTGGGAGACAAAGCAAGTCATTTTATTAAAATGGCTCTTAAGAGAGGCGTGGAGAGTGGTCAATTTATCAACACCAAAGGGTCCGGAGCTTCAGGTTCTTTCAAGGTCAACAAAGAAGTACAGAAAGCAAAGGCAACCAAAGACCCGGCGAAGAAGACCAAAACCGCCGATCCAGCCAACAAACCAAAAATAAAGAAGGTCGCCGCGAAAGAAAAGACCGCCCGCAAACCAGCCGAGAAAACCAAGAAATCGCCGGGTAAGAAAGTTTCCAGCAGCAAGAAGAAGACACCTCTCGTGCCAAAGAAGACTGCTACAAAGAAGCCGTTGCCTAAGAAAGCGAAAGAAAGCAAAGCCTCGGTTAAAAAAACAGTCAACAAGAAAGTCAGTGGCAAGTAAAACTCGCCCGCTTATTCAACTACCGGCTCCTTTAGGAGCCACCAAATAAAGTAAAGTCATCACCAATATCACCTCTAGTATGTTGACCTTAGGTCACCGTCACCTATAGCACAGTATTTATTTCTCCTTTGCCGAAACTGATTTCGTTTTTGTTGAGCAGAAGGTTACTTGAACCGCGGCTTAGAGACGCCTTAAAAGAGTAAACAAAAGCCACTCCATAAGATCAGATCAGATCAGATCAGATCAGATAAGATAAATACTTTTTATTCGAAGTGGTCAGTACATGCACCTTAGTCAAGAAACTGGTTATCAGGTATCCGGGTAATGAAAACTACCGTAAACATCAATATTGAATAGTCAGAATCCCTCCCGCTTAACTGATTTGAAGTATTAAAACCCTTACATCCCGGAAAATATATATTTGCAGCCTGGTAAACCGTTCTCTTGTTCTCAAGTGCAGTACCGAAGTGACCTGTTCATGCCTGTAACACTTTTAAGTAACGTTGTTTTACGAATTACGTCAGTTGATTCTCTGGCGTGGTGTAGTGGTCATCGCGCTGGGAAGGAGATCCTGCGGAAACTGTTTGGCTCGGTGCGTGTTGTCACCCAGCAATCGTTTATTTGTTTCTTTTTTTTTTCTTCTTTTCTCCTTGCTTACATAAAAATCATCTTTTAAAACCTTTATCTGTTTTTTGTTGTTGTTGTTGTTGTTGTTTTTTTTTTTTATGTAAAAAGTAAAGTTGAACGGGGAAATAGAGGAATGATTTGTTCGTTTTAATGGGAGCAAGTGTGCGAGCGAGCGAGTGTCGGGGTTTATAATGACGATTGAAAACTCTAAGAAACCGTGTTGAGTGTTGATCATTGCTTTTTTTGACATTTGGTGGCTCCTAAAAGAGCCGTTGTTTAGATCTGGTATTGAAGAATGGTTTTCACTTGCTACTAGTGTACTTCGTGACGGCCTTGGTACCCTCACTGACTGCGTGCTTTGCGAGTTCTCCTGGAAGGAGCAGTCTGATGGCTGTCTGAATCTCGCGGGAGCTGATAGTGGACTTCTTGTTGTAGTGGGCTAGACGGGAGGATTCTGTAGCAATGCGCTCGAAGATATCGTTCACGAAAGAGTTCATGATACCCATTGCTTTGCTGGAGATTCCGGTGTCAGGATGTACCTGCTTTAACACTTTGTAGATGTAGATCGCATAACTCTCCTTCCGTTTCGATCGCCGTTTTTTCGTACTGTCGCCCGACGTGGATTTTGCCTTACCGCCGCTCTTCTTCTCTCCTTTTTTAGCTGCAATCGGTTTAGGTGCCATGGTAAAGAAAGATATCTCTGCCTTTTCGAAATCGAGTTTGCTAATTCGGGATATCACAGTTTCTATTTATGTTGCCAAATTCAATAGGATCAATTAATATGCGGATCGCAAGTTCTCGTCGGTGATTGGTGTTTTGTTTTTCTCGGTGTAAACAATGGAGCGTGCCGCCAATCGACACAAAGAGAACAATTGCAAGGCTAGAATTTCTTTTTATGAGCCAATGTTAGACTTTTGATTGGTGCAATCTGATCCACGAAACGCAGTCCGCGCGTGATAAATTATGGCGGCCGAAGTTATGTCTTGGAAAACAGTCTCCTGAAACTTAAACTGAAACTTAATATACGAGTTAGTCGACAAAATGACCGGACGAGGAAAAGGTAAAGCCCAGGGCACCAAGTCAAAGACTCGTTCTTCCAGGGCAGGACTACAATTTCCTGTTGGTCGCATCCATCGCCTTCTTCGTAAAGGCAACTACGCTGAACGCGTCGGAGCCGGTGCTCCCGTGTACTTGGCTGCCGTACTTGAGTATCTGAGTGCTGAGATCCTCGAGTTAGCAGGAAACGCAGCACGCGACAACAAGAAGTCAAGAATCATTCCTCGTCACCTCCAGTTGGCTGTGCGAAATGACGAAGAATTAAACAAACTCCTTGCCGGTGTCACCATCGCTCAAGGCGGTGTTCTTCCCAACATTCAGGCAGTATTACTACCTAAAAAGACAGAGAAGAAACAACACTAAGCGACGGCAACAACCATAAATACAAACGGCTCTTTTAGGAGCCACCAAGTCTAGAATAAAGTCATGACCAATCACGATATAAATTTGTAATCTACCCCCCAAATAGTATTCGCCGTCTCAGTTTGGGATTAATAACTGGATGGATACTTAGCCGCAAATAATTATGTCTCGCGGAAACTTGCTATTTCTACTTGTTTTTGCATGGTTCCATGTTCCTAGTTTTGTTCATAAATGCGTATACCAAAGCATATTTAGCGTTATTTCGGCTATAGCATGTAAGAAAGAAACAACAGCAACCACAACATTGCTTGAAACTGAAACCAGTCTTAGGTCAGTTTAGCTCGGTGTAACATGAATTTAAAGACTGATGTGATTATATCATGAAAGTTGAAATTGCGTTTGCTTTTTATGCAGGTTTCATTCGCGCTGTTTCCAACAGGTTTTTATACGAACTTCGAGGTACATACCAAGCGACAATCGAACAACTTTCTGATCTTTTTAAACGAGTACACAATTCATCGCATTCCTAGCAACCGGGAACAAACATTGCTGCTACTACTGAGCTTGAAATATTGTTTTCTTTGCGTCAAAATTACAAGAGATCGTCGTGATTTCATTCAGTACATAAGCTGTTTACGTAAAATAAACAGACACAGTTATAAACCGTCGTCGGTAACGACACAAACCAGCTTGCTCTCTTAATTCTGCGACAACAACAACGTACAGCAACAGTTTATTCACTAACTAAAGACAAAAGCTTTACAGTATTGTACGCCCCGCAAAGAGCTATGAGGCTAATCTAGACGGGAAAAAATAATTTCCCTTTATAAGTAACGACTGCGCTGCTGTAAAGTCACAAAAAAAGAAAAAACTCGCGTGGACGCACCCAGTAAATAAAGCGCTGAATCGATTTCAGGTGTATGTTGTCTTGTTCATATGTGTATAAACCTTCGGCAATGATCGTAATGAAAACAAATTCTCTTATCACGTATTTGGTCAGAGCTTTTCATACATTTGTTGGCTCCTAAAAGAGCCGTTGGTTTAAGTGTTGATCAGGGATCACAGTGTATTCTAACCCCCAAAACCGTACAGAGTACGTCCTTGTCGTTTCAGAGCGTATACTACGTCCATGGCTGTAACGGTCTTACGCTTGGCGTGCTCGGTGTAGGTCACGGCATCGCGGATAACGTTCTCAAGGAAAACTTTCAGAACACCGCGTGTCTCCTCGTAGATCAGTCCAGAAATTCGCTTTACACCCCCACGGCGAGCGAGACGACGGATCGCTGGCTTGGTAATTCCTTGGATATTATCGCGTAGAATCTTACGATGACGCTTAGCACCACCTTTGCCCAAGCCTTTACCTCCTTTGCCGCGACCGGACATTCTCGGTTGTCTGAATTATCGTCAAGGTTTAAAAAGGGACAGGTCTCGTACTATGTTAAATCACTGCAGAACAGAAATTGCTTTTCAATCTATACCCTTCAATCTGACCTCTCGGGAAACATTATTTCTTGTGTTTACATAGATTTGTTCTTAGTAAAAGGACAACAAAAGAATATTATAATTTTCTTTCGCCCCACTGTCTATTGTAAGGCATGCAAATCAAAGCAGGGTGTCTCCGAAGCCGAACCAATCAGAAATACATAAATTCTTAAATATCCAATCGGCTTGCGACAGCCTCCTGATAAATCGCGGCCATAAAAATTGCCAAGCTTTCACATAGAGCCTTTAATCTTCTGAACATCAGTTTCACAGTCATGGCCCGAACCAAACAAACAGCGAGAAAGTCCACCGGAGGAAAAGCGCCTCGTAAACAGCTGGCTACTAAGGCAGCTCGAAAGAGCGCTCCTGCTACTGGTGGCGTGAAAAAACCGCACCGTTACAGGCCAGGAACAGTGGCCCTCAGAGAGATCCGTCGTTATCAGAAGTCCACCGAGTTGCTGATTCGCAAGTTACCGTTTCAGCGTCTTGTTCGAGAAATCGCTCAGGATTTCAAGACCGACTTGCGCTTTCAAAGCTCAGCCGTGCTGGCTCTTCAAGAGGCTAGCGAAGCCTACCTGGTCGGTCTTTTCGAGGACACCAACCTTTGCGCCATTCACGCTAAACGTGTCACCATCATGCCTAAAGATATCCAGTTGGCTCGTAGGATCCGGGGCGAACGTGCATAACAGCTCAGCTCGGTTCTGACAATCTCACAACACAAACGGCTCCTTTAGGAGCCACCACCTGACAATAAAAGTTAATGGCCAATAAACTACTTCTTACCTTGTCTCTACTTGTTTCTTTTTTAGTTACTAGTGAAATGAGACAGACATAATTCTCATACTCTACGCCGTTACAGGTTTTTCGCGATAATACACACAACACAAGTGCTGCACAGGACACAGTAGAGTACTAGTATCTCTAAGCTTACCAAAAAATTAGTGATTGCGCCCAACATCTCCTTATTCGTTCAGTTAATCTCTCTGCCTGTCTTCCTAAGTTGACGTTTACAATCCATCTCATTTTCAAAGAACTTAGCAAACGTCTTAGAGGTTACAGATCTATCGCGATCAGTAGTAACTGATCCCTCTGCGGTCCGCTATAACAACTTAAGAAAAGAGTTGCGCAAGTAACCAACATTAGCTATCGCTGTGGAGACAATAACGAGACATGTCTGCCAAAAGCACCCAGAAGAAAGCTTCTAAACAGCCGGCCGAACACCCTAAGTATGCAGAAATGATCATACAAGCCCTTCACGCCCTGAAAGATCGTAATGGTTCCTCGCGTCAGGCTGTCGACAAGTACGTTAAGAACCATTTCAAAGTGGGAGACAAAGCAAGTCATTTTATTAAAATGGCTCTTAAGAGAGGCGTGGAGAGTGGTCAATTTATCAACACCAAAGGGTCCGGAGCTTCAGGTTCTTTCAAGGTCAACAAAGAAGTACAGAAAGCAAAGGCAACCAAAGACCCGGCGAAGAAGACCAAAACCGCCGATCCAGCCAACAAACCAAAAATAAAGAAGGTCGCCGCGAAAGAAAAGACCGCCCGCAAACCAGCCGAGAAAACCAAGAAATCGCCGGGTAAGAAAGTTTCCAGCAGCAAGAAGAAGACACCTCTCGTGCCAAAGAAGACTGCTACAAAGAAGCCGTTGCCTAAGAAAGCGAAAGAAAGCAAAGCCTCGGTTAAAAAAACAGTCAACAAGAAAGTCAGTGGCAAGTAAAACTCGCCCGCTTATTCAACTACCGGCTCCTTTAGGAGCCACCAAATAAAGTAAAGTCATCACCAATATCACCTCTAGTATGTTGACCTTAGGTCACCGTCACCTATAGCACAGTATTTATTTCTCCTTTGCCGAAACTGATTTCGTTTTTGTTGAGCAGAAGGTTACTTGAACCGCGGCTTAGAGACGCCTTAAAAGAGTAAACAAAAGCCACTCCATAAGATCAGATCAGATCAGATCAGATCAGATAAGATAAATACTTTTTATTCGAAGTGGTCAGTACATGCACCTTAGTCAAGAAACTGGTTATCAGGTATCCGGGTAATGAAAACTACCGTAAACATCAATATTGAATAGTCAGAATCCCTCCCGCTTAACTGATTTGAAGTATTAAAACCCTTACATCCCGGAAAATATATATTTGCAGCCTGGTAAACCGTTCTCTTGTTCTCAAGTGCAGTACCGAAGTGACCTGTTCATGCCTGTAACACTTTTAAGTAACGTTGTTTTACGAATTACGTCAGTTGATTCTCTGGCGTGGTGTAGTGGTCATCGCGCTGGGAAGGAGATCCTGCGGAAACTGTTTGGCTCGGTGCGTGTTGTCACCCAGCAATCGTTTATTTGTTTCTTTTTTTTTTCTTCTTTTCTCCTTGCTTACATAAAAATCATCTTTTAAAACCTTTATCTGTTTTTTGTTGTTGTTGTTGTTGTTGTTTTTTTTTTTTATGTAAAAAGTAAAGTTGAACGGGGAAATAGAGGAATGATTTGTTCGTTTTAATGGGAGCAAGTGTGCGAGCGAGCGAGTGTCGGGGTTTATAATGACGATTGAAAACTCTAAGAAACCGTGTTGAGTGTTGATCATTGCTTTTTTTGACATTTGGTGGCTCCTAAAAGAGCCGTTGTTTAGATCTGGTATTGAAGAATGGTTTTCACTTGCTACTAGTGTACTTCGTGACGGCCTTGGTACCCTCACTGACTGCGTGCTTTGCGAGTTCTCCTGGAAGGAGCAGTCTGATGGCTGTCTGAATCTCGCGGGAGCTGATAGTGGACTTCTTGTTGTAGTGGGCTAGACGGGAGGATTCTGTAGCAATGCGCTCGAAGATATCGTTCACGAAAGAGTTCATGATACCCATTGCTTTGCTGGAGATTCCGGTGTCAGGATGTACCTGCTTTAACACTTTGTAGATGTAGATCGCATAACTCTCCTTCCGTTTCGATCGCCGTTTTTTCGTACTGTCGCCCGACGTGGATTTTGCCTTACCGCCGCTCTTCTTCTCTCCTTTTTTAGCTGCAATCGGTTTAGGTGCCATGGTAAAGAAAGATATCTCTGCCTTTTCGAAATCGAGTTTGCTAATTCGGGATATCACAGTTTCTATTTATGTTGCCAAATTCAATAGGATCAATTAATATGCGGATCGCAAGTTCTCGTCGGTGATTGGTGTTTTGTTTTTCTCGGTGTAAACAATGGAGCGTGCCGCCAATCGACACAAAGAGAACAATTGCAAGGCTAGAATTTCTTTTTATGAGCCAATGTTAGACTTTTGATTGGTGCAATCTGATCCACGAAACGCAGTCCGCGCGTGATAAATTATGGCGGCCGAAGTTATGTCTTGGAAAACAGTCTCCTGAAACTTAAACTGAAACTTAATATACGAGTTAGTCGACAAAATGACCGGACGAGGAAAAGGTAAAGCCCAGGGCACCAAGTCAAAGACTCGTTCTTCCAGGGCAGGACTACAATTTCCTGTTGGTCGCATCCATCGCCTTCTTCGTAAAGGCAACTACGCTGAACGCGTCGGAGCCGGTGCTCCCGTGTACTTGGCTGCCGTACTTGAGTATCTGAGTGCTGAGATCCTCGAGTTAGCAGGAAACGCAGCACGCGACAACAAGAAGTCAAGAATCATTCCTCGTCACCTCCAGTTGGCTGTGCGAAATGACGAAGAATTAAACAAACTCCTTGCCGGTGTCACCATCGCTCAAGGCGGTGTTCTTCCCAACATTCAGGCAGTATTACTACCTAAAAAGACAGAGAAGAAACAACACTAAGCGACGGCAACAACCATAAATACAAACGGCTCTTTTAGGAGCCACCAAGTCTAGAATAAAGTCATGACCAATCACGATATAAATTTGTAATCTACCCCCCAAATAGTATTCGCCGTCTCAGTTTGGGATTAATAACTGGATGGATACTTAGCCGCAAATAATTATGTCTCGCGGAAACTTGCTATTTCTACTTGTTTTTGCATGGTTCCATGTTCCTAGTTTTGTTCATAAATGCGTATACCAAAGCATATTTAGCGTTATTTCGGCTATAGCATGTAAGAAAGAAACAACAGCAACCACAACATTGCTTGAAACTGAAACCAGTCTTAGGTCAGTTTAGCTCGGTGTAACATGAATTTAAAGACTGATGTGATTATATCATGAAAGTTGAAATTGCGTTTGCTTTTTATGCAGGTTTCATTCGCGCTGTTTCCAACAGGTTTTTATACGAACTTCGAGGTACATACCAAGCGACAATCGAACAACTTTCTGATCTTTTTAAACGAGTACACAATTCATCGCATTCCTAGCAACCGGGAACAAACATTGCTGCTACTACTGAGCTTGAAATATTGTTTTCTTTGCGTCAAAATTACAAGAGATCGTCGTGATTTCATTCAGTACATAAGCTGTTTACGTAAAATAAACAGACACAGTTATAAACCGTCGTCGGTAACGACACAAACCAGCTTGCTCTCTTAATTCTGCGACAACAACAACGTACAGCAACAGTTTATTCACTAACTAAAGACAAAAGCTTTACAGTATTGTACGCCCCGCAAAGAGCTATGAGGCTAATCTAGACGGGAAAAAATAATTTCCCTTTATAAGTAACGACTGCGCTGCTGTAAAGTCACAAAAAAAGAAAAAACTCGCGTGGACGCACCCAGTAAATAAAGCGCTGAATCGATTTCAGGTGTATGTTGTCTTGTTCATATGTGTATAAACCTTCGGCAATGATCGTAATGAAAACAAATTCTCTTATCACGTATTTGGTCAGAGCTTTTCATACATTTGTTGGCTCCTAAAAGAGCCGTTGGTTTAAGTGTTGATCAGGGATCACAGTGTATTCTAACCCCCAAAACCGTACAGAGTACGTCCTTGTCGTTTCAGAGCGTATACTACGTCCATGGCTGTAACGGTCTTACGCTTGGCGTGCTCGGTGTAGGTCACGGCATCGCGGATAACGTTCTCAAGGAAAACTTTCAGAACACCGCGTGTCTCCTCGTAGATCAGTCCAGAAATTCGCTTTACACCCCCACGGCGAGCGAGACGACGGATCGCTGGCTTGGTAATTCCTTGGATATTATCGCGTAGAATCTTACGATGACGCTTAGCACCACCTTTGCCCAAGCCTTTACCTCCTTTGCCGCGACCGGACATTCTCGGTTGTCTGAATTATCGTCAAGGTTAAAAAGGGACAGGTCTCGTACTATGTTAAATCACTGCAGAACAGAAATTGCTTTTCAATCTATACCCTTCAATCTGACCTCTCGGGAAACATTATTTCTTGTGTTTACATAGATTTGTTCTTAGTAAAAGGACAACAAAAGAATATTATAATTTTCTTTCGCCCCACTGTCTATTGTAAGGCATGCAAATCAAAGCAGGGTGTCTCCGAAGCCGAACCAATCAGAAATACATAAATTCTTAAATATCCAATCGGCTTGCGACAGCCTCCTGATAAATCGCGGCCATAAAAATTGCCAAGCTTTCACATAGAGCCTTTAATCTTCTGAACATCAGTTTCACAGTCATGGCCCGAACCAAACAAACAGCGAGAAAGTCCACCGGAGGAAAAGCGCCTCGTAAACAGCTGGCTACTAAGGCAGCTCGAAAGAGCGCTCCTGCTACTGGTGGCGTGAAAAAACCGCACCGTTACAGGCCAGGAACAGTGGCCCTCAGAGAGATCCGTCGTTATCAGAAGTCCACCGAGTTGCTGATTCGCAAGTTACCGTTTCAGCGTCTTGTTCGAGAAATCGCTCAGGATTTCAAGACCGACTTGCGCTTTCAAAGCTCAGCCGTGCTGGCTCTTCAAGAGGCTAGCGAAGCCTACCTGGTCGGTCTTTTCGAGGACACCAACCTTTGCGCCATTCACGCTAAACGTGTCACCATCATGCCTAAAGATATCCAGTTGGCTCGTAGGATCCGGGGCGAACGTGCATAACAGCTCAGCTCGGTTCTGACAATCTCACAACACAAACGGCTCCTTTAGGAGCCACCACCTGACAATAAAAGTTAATGGCCAATAAACTACTTCTTACCTTGTCTCTACTTGTTTCTTTTTTAGTTACTAGTGAAATGAGACAGACATAATTCTCATACTCTACGCCGTTACAGGTTTTTCGCGATAATACACACAACACAAGTGCTGCACAGGACACAGTAGAGTACTAGTATCTCTAAGCTTACCAAAAAATTAGTGATTGCGCCCAACATCTCCTTATTCGTTCAGTTAATCTCTCTGCCTGTCTTCCTAAGTTGACGTTTACAATCCATCTCATTTTCAAAGAACTTAGCAAACGTCTTAGAGGTTACAGATCTATCGCGATCAGTAGTAACTGATCCCTCTGCGGTCCGCTATAACAACTTAAGAAAAGAGTTGCGCAAGTAACCAACATTAGCTATCGCTGTGGAGACAATAACGAGACATGTCTGCCAAAAGCACCCAGAAGAAAGCTTCTAAACAGCCGGCCGAACACCCTAAGTATGCAGAAATGATCATACAAGCCCTTCACGCCCTGAAAGATCGTAATGGTTCCTCGCGTCAGGCTGTCGACAAGTACGTTAAGAACCATTTCAAAGTGGGAGACAAAGCAAGTCATTTTATTAAAATGGCTCTTAAGAGAGGCGTGGAGAGTGGTCAATTTATCAACACCAAAGGGTCCGGAGCTTCAGGTTCTTTCAAGGTCAACAAAGAAGTACAGAAAGCAAAGGCAACCAAAGACCCGGCGAAGAAGACCAAAACCGCCGATCCAGCCAACAAACCAAAAATAAAGAAGGTCGCCGCGAAAGAAAAGACCGCCCGCAAACCAGCCGAGAAAACCAAGAAATCGCCGGGTAAGAAAGTTTCCAGCAGCAAGAAGAAGACACCTCTCGTGCCAAAGAAGACTGCTACAAAGAAGCCGTTGCCTAAGAAAGCGAAAGAAAGCAAAGCCTCGGTTAAAAAAACAGTCAACAAGAAAGTCAGTGGCAAGTAAAACTCGCCCGCTTATTCAACTACCGGCTCCTTTAGGAGCCACCAAATAAAGTAAAGTCATCACCAATATCACCTCTAGTATGTTGACCTTAGGTCACCGTCACCTATAGCACAGTATTTATTTCTCCTTTGCCGAAACTGATTTCGTTTTTGTTGAGCAGAAGGTTACTTGAACCGCGGCTTAGAGACGCCTTAAAAGAGTAAACAAAAGCCACTCCATAAGATCAGATCAGA
The DNA here is from genome assembly GCA_964035705.1 of Porites rus. Classification (NCBI taxonomy): domain Eukaryota; kingdom Metazoa; phylum Cnidaria; class Anthozoa; order Scleractinia; family Poritidae; genus Porites; species Porites rus. The sequence goes on along the minus strand of CAXIVM010001321.1, from coordinate 4,323 downwards.
TCAGATCAGATCAGATAAGATAAATACTTTTTATTCGAAGTGGTCAGTACATGCACCTTAGTCAAGAAACTGGTTATCAGGTATCCGGGTAATGAAAACTACCGTAAACATCAATATTGAATAGTCAGAATCCCTCCCGCTTAACTGATTTGAAGTATTAAAACCCTTACATCCCGGAAAATATATATTTGCAGCCTGGTAAACCGTTCTCTTGTTCTCAAGTGCAGTACCGAAGTGACCTGTTCATGCCTGTAACACTTTTAAGTAACGTTGTTTTACGAATTACGTCAGTTGATTCTCTGGCGTGGTGTAGTGGTCATCGCGCTGGGAAGGAGATCCTGCGGAAACTGTTTGGCTCGGTGCGTGTTGTCACCCAGCAATCGTTTATTTGTTTCTTTTTTTTTTCTTCTTTTCTCCTTGCTTACATAAAAATCATCTTTTAAAACCTTTATCTGTTTTTTGTTGTTGTTGTTGTTGTTGTTTTTTTTTTTTATGTAAAAAGTAAAGTTGAACGGGGAAATAGAGGAATGATTTGTTCGTTTTAATGGGAGCAAGTGTGCGAGCGAGCGAGTGTCGGGGTTTATAATGACGATTGAAAACTCTAAGAAACCGTGTTGAGTGTTGATCATTGCTTTTTTTGACATTTGGTGGCTCCTAAAAGAGCCGTTGTTTAGATCTGGTATTGAAGAATGGTTTTCACTTGCTACTAGTGTACTTCGTGACGGCCTTGGTACCCTCACTGACTGCGTGCTTTGCGAGTTCTCCTGGAAGGAGCAGTCTGATGGCTGTCTGAATCTCGCGGGAGCTGATAGTGGACTTCTTGTTGTAGTGGGCTAGACGGGAGGATTCTGTAGCAATGCGCTCGAAGATATCGTTCACGAAAGAGTTCATGATACCCATTGCTTTGCTGGAGATTCCGGTGTCAGGATGTACCTGCTTTAACACTTTGTAGATGTAGATCGCATAACTCTCCTTCCGTTTCGATCGCCGTTTTTTCGTACTGTCGCCCGACGTGGATTTTGCCTTACCGCCGCTCTTCTTCTCTCCTTTTTTAGCTGCAATCGGTTTAGGTGCCATGGTAAAGAAAGATATCTCTGCCTTTTCGAAATCGAGTTTGCTAATTCGGGATATCACAGTTTCTATTTATGTTGCCAAATTCAATAGGATCAATTAATATGCGGATCGCAAGTTCTCGTCGGTGATTGGTGTTTTGTTTTTCTCGGTGTAAACAATGGAGCGTGCCGCCAATCGACACAAAGAGAACAATTGCAAGGCTAGAATTTCTTTTTATGAGCCAATGTTAGACTTTTGATTGGTGCAATCTGATCCACGAAACGCAGTCCGCGCGTGATAAATTATGGCGGCCGAAGTTATGTCTTGGAAAACAGTCTCCTGAAACTTAAACTGAAACTTAATATACGAGTTAGTCGACAAAATGACCGGACGAGGAAAAGGTAAAGCCCAGGGCACCAAGTCAAAGACTCGTTCTTCCAGGGCAGGACTACAATTTCCTGTTGGTCGCATCCATCGCCTTCTTCGTAAAGGCAACTACGCTGAACGCGTCGGAGCCGGTGCTCCCGTGTACTTGGCTGCCGTACTTGAGTATCTGAGTGCTGAGATCCTCGAGTTAGCAGGAAACGCAGCACGCGACAACAAGAAGTCAAGAATCATTCCTCGTCACCTCCAGTTGGCTGTGCGAAATGACGAAGAATTAAACAAACTCCTTGCCGGTGTCACCATCGCTCAAGGCGGTGTTCTTCCCAACATTCAGGCAGTATTACTACCTAAAAAGACAGAGAAGAAACAACACTAAGCGACGGCAACAACCATAAATACAAACGGCTCTTTTAGGAGCCACCAAGTCTAGAATAAAGTCATGACCAATCACGATATAAATTTGTAATCTACCCCCCAAATAGTATTCGCCGTCTCAGTTTGGGATTAATAACTGGATGGATACTTAGCCGCAAATAATTATGTCTCGCGGAAACTTGCTATTTCTACTTGTTTTTGCATGGTTCCATGTTCCTAGTTTTGTTCATAAATGCGTATACCAAAGCATATTTAGCGTTATTTCGGCTATAGCATGTAAGAAAGAAACAACAGCAACCACAACATTGCTTGAAACTGAAACCAGTCTTAGGTCAGTTTAGCTCGGTGTAACATGAATTTAAAGACTGATGTGATTATATCATGAAAGTTGAAATTGCGTTTGCTTTTTATGCAGGTTTCATTCGCGCTGTTTCCAACAGGTTTTTATACGAACTTCGAGGTACATACCAAGCGACAATCGAACAACTTTCTGATCTTTTTAAACGAGTACACAATTCATCGCATTCCTAGCAACCGGGAACAAACATTGCTGCTACTACTGAGCTTGAAATATTGTTTTCTTTGCGTCAAAATTACAAGAGATCGTCGTGATTTCATTCAGTACATAAGCTGTTTACGTAAAATAAACAGACACAGTTATAAACCGTCGTCGGTAACGACACAAACCAGCTTGCTCTCTTAATTCTGCGACAACAACAACGTACAGCAACAGTTTATTCACTAACTAAAGACAAAAGCTTTACAGTATTGTACGCCCCGCAAAGAGCTATGAGGCTAATCTAGACGGGAAAAAATAATTTCCCTTTATAAGTAACGACTGCGCTGCTGTAAAGTCACAAAAAAAGAAAAAACTCGCGTGGACGCACCCAGTAAATAAAGCGCTGAATCGATTTCAGGTGTATGTTGTCTTGTTCATATGTGTATAAACCTTCGGCAATGATCGTAATGAAAACAAATTCTCTTATCACGTATTTGGTCAGAGCTTTTCATACATTTGTTGGCTCCTAAAAGAGCCGTTGGTTTAAGTGTTGATCAGGGATCACAGTGTATTCTAACCCCCAAAACCGTACAGAGTACGTCCTTGTCGTTTCAGAGCGTATACTACGTCCATGGCTGTAACGGTCTTACGCTTGGCGTGCTCGGTGTAGGTCACGGCATCGCGGATAACGTTCTCAAGGAAAACTTTCAGAACACCGCGTGTCTCCTCGTAGATCAGTCCAGAAATTCGCTTTACACCCCCACGGCGAGCGAGACGACGGATCGCTGGCTTGGTAATTCCTTGGATATTATCGCGTAGAATCTTACGATGACGCTTAGCACCACCTTTGCCCAAGCCTTTACCTCCTTTGCCGCGACCGGACATTCTCGGTTGTCTGAATTATCGTCAAGGTTTAAAAAGGGACAGGTCTCGTACTATGTTAAATCACTGCAGAACAGAAATTGCTTTTCAATCTATACCCTTCAATCTGACCTCTCGGGAAACATTATTTCTTGTGTTTACATAGATTTGTTCTTAGTAAAAGGACAACAAAAGAATATTATAATTTTCTTTCGCCCCACTGTCTATTGTAAGGCATGCAAATCAAAGCAGGGTGTCTCCGAAGCCGAACCAATCAGAAATACATAAATTCTTAAATATCCAATCGGCTTGCGACAGCCTCCTGATAAATCGCGGCCATAAAAATTGCCAAGCTTTCACATAGAGCCTTTAATCTTCTGAACATCAGTTTCACAGTCATGGCCCGAACCAAACAAACAGCGAGAAAGTCCACCGGAGGAAAAGCGCCTCGTAAACAGCTGGCTACTAAGGCAGCTCGAAAGAGCGCTCCTGCTACTGGTGGCGTGAAAAAACCGCACCGTTACAGGCCAGGAACAGTGGCCCTCAGAGAGATCCGTCGTTATCAGAAGTCCACCGAGTTGCTGATTCGCAAGTTACCGTTTCAGCGTCTTGTTCGAGAAATCGCTCAGGATTTCAAGACCGACTTGCGCTTTCAAAGCTCAGCCGTGCTGGCTCTTCAAGAGGCTAGCGAAGCCTACCTGGTCGGTCTTTTCGAGGACACCAACCTTTGCGCCATTCACGCTAAACGTGTCACCATCATGCCTAAAGATATCCAGTTGGCTCGTAGGATCCGGGGCGAACGTGCATAACAGCTCAGCTCGGTTCTGACAATCTCACAACACAAACGGCTCCTTTAGGAGCCACCACCTGACAATAAAAGTTAATGGCCAATAAACTACTTCTTACCTTGTCTCTACTTGTTTCTTTTTTAGTTACTAGTGAAATGAGACAGACATAATTCTCATACTCTACGCCGTTACAGGTTTTTCGCGATAATACACACAACACAAGTGCTGCACAGGACACAGTAGAGTACTAGTATCTCTAAGCTTACCAAAAAATTAGTGATTGCGCCCAACATCTCCTTATTCGTTCAGTTAATCTCTCTGCCTGTCTTCCTAAGTTGACGTTTACAATCCATCTCATTTTCA
>CAXIVM010001320.1:0-13820 GCA_964035705.1 Porites rus | reverse complement strand
CCAGGATCATTTCAAGATTATTTTGAGAATAGTCCAGGACTATCTTAGGAATAGTCCAGGATAGTTTAGGAATAGTCCAGGATAGTTTAGGAATAGTCCAGGAATAGGTCTAGGAATAGTCCAGGATAGTCCCAGGCCTCAACAGATAAAGAGGCCTAGGCAGACCCTAAGGATTGTTCAAGTAATTATTGTTGAAATGGTATGGTAACAATACTGGAAAAATGAACACATCAAAAAAAGCCGGATGGGCGACTCGACATTGAATAGTAATTCTCTTGCGGATGGTGGTGGAATGAGAAAAGGATTCTCTTGCTCCGCTTGTCTCAAGTGTGTTTTTGATGGCGTCAGTATTTGGCAAAAAAGAATTTTGCTGGTTTCCTTCAGCTCATACTCGGTCGGTCATCGCAAAAAAAGAATTATCATGAATTGCCGCAGCTTACCGGCGTGCAGTTGCTTCAAACAAAATTCACTTGCCATGGGCCTTGGGGTAAAGTGTGCAAGGGATATAAGACATGCTGTTTTGTCTTGGGGGCAGCTGAAGCACGTGGGCATACTCAGTCAGAAATGCTCACGGCGAGGCGTGTGACAGTGAATCAGTTTCGCGACATTGTGATTTGTCAGCGCGTTAGTGAAAACGAAGCTTTTTGGCCTTGCCCGCTATGGCCACCAGATGTACAGGAGTCTCTCGGATGTCGGTTGCTGCTAGTTTGGCAGTGTTTTGTATCCGGGGTTTGTTCGGTCTTGTCAGCCGTTGTTTGTTCGATCAATATTGCTGAGAGTATTGGACTGACATTTTGCGCGTACTGTAAGTAGGACACAGTAGGACAATGAACTTATGATCGCTACACTGCTCGTTTTGCTCGCAAAAAAATGCACCAGGTGGTAGATCCGGGCATGTGAAAACAATCCCATGCTGCTATAAGTGTTCACAGTGTAATTATGCTGGTAACGAAAAGGCTGGTGAGAATCTGATGCATGCCGCACGCCCTGGCGAGGTACACATCCACTTACCAAAACCATATGACACCGATTTTGACCATGACCTTGCAGAACCTTTTTTGCAAGGAGGTGGTGTGGCCAAGTAAAGCCACCATGACGAACCAGGTTCGAACTTATATACGCGCATGAATTTCATGCGCCAAGGAATTGGCGAACTATGCAATCCATGACCTGCACGTGTGCCTTGGCTGCAACAGGGTCTGCATTGTTGTTAAAGACGGGCTTCAAGGAAGCCTCCTCCAAGGCAAGAACCGCACTTCAGCATGTTGGTGAGTGGCGACCCTTGGTCACATCATTTGTGTATGCGAAGAAATATTAATATATAAATATACTGTAGTGTGTTTCAAGAACGCGACCCTCTTCGCCGGATGGAACTCCTTGTCTCTTTTGCCAAAAAGTCCTGCCTCGGTTTGATTCCCTCCTTTTGCCGTCTCGCGGCCTGGCCTTCACTTTGCGCATGTGTTCTTGGGGTTCCGCCTGTCACAGTTCAAACTATTCATGGGTTTTCAGATTACAAGTGTATGCCAAGCTATGCTGTCACATTTTGATTGTGCTTGCGTGCTTTTGGTGTGATGGGGGTTCGGGGTTCGATGAAAGCAGCGCAGCAGTCTGCGTCAGAAGAACGCACAAATTTAAATGCTCTCTGCTGCGCTTTCTTTTTGGTGGGCTGCACTGGCAGTGTTTGCGCCCAACTACCTGAGTTTCTACTCAGCTGTATGACTTGTCTCGAACCCATTTTTCACCAACAGCAAAGCTTAGGGTTCTTCAGCCATAGTAAAGACTTCCTGAGCAGATCGGAGCAGGTCCCGCAGGAGCAGGTTCCCGAGCACGTTCCAGAGGAGGCAGACAAGGTTCCGGTTCCGGATCAAGTTCTGGAGCAAGTTCGGAACAAGTTCGGGAGCAGGTTCCGGAGCAAATTCTGTAGCAAGTTCCGGAACAGGTAGCAGGTTCCGGAGCAGGTTCTGGAGGAGGCTCCGCAGCAAATTCTGGACCAGGTTCCAGAGTGTTCCCCCCAGCAGTTGCTAGGTTGAGGTGCCGGAGCGGAGGTGGCCACCTTGCAGATACGGTGTGTCTCTCTGAGGTGCACTGTCACGCTGATATGCTTGTGGGATCTTGTGGGGTCAGGCTGAGATTTTGTCATGCTGGCGTGCCGGCATGGATCACACTAAGAGCCTGACATGCTGACGCATGAGATTGATGCTGAAGTCGGATCATGCCGTCGTGCTGTCTTGCTGGCAGGCTCCAGAGCAGTTTCCGGAACATGTTTGCTGGTTCTTGCTTGTAGTGGCGGTGTCGTGCTTGCACATATGTTTGCGGGCACATGACATATGCTGTGCCTGCCTATGCCGCATTGGTATGCTCGCCTGGCACATTTAAAGGGCTCACTCTTTTGAAGGCAGCATTGTCTGGCAAAGATGCGACACTTGTTTGTGAACTGGCGACGGCGCCATTGCCTAGCAGGCGGATTTTGATGTCCAGCTGTTGGGGACTTTTCTTGGGCTTATTTGTTCCAGATGTGGACATCAAGGAGCTTGCTAACGACGCTTCCTGGTGCAATTTTCCTTTCGTGCTTTTTGCTTTGCACTCCTCAAGGTGAAGCGCTTTGAGGTGCGCATGGCCAAGAGACGCTTCAATTGCATTGAAGCGAGGAGCTATTCCGGCTTCAGCGTGCTTCGCCCCCACAAACAGCCATGCCAACTGGCTGCATATAGAACGCAATCAAAAGGATGGAAAAATGAAATGGATGCAATGACGAGTGATAGCCTGAGTGTCCCACGTTCGAGGTTGAAAATTTTGCGGGTAAGCCACTATGGCTCGGTGGAAGAAGCTTTGACGATTGAAGGCGTAGACAAAATACTGCCAGGGACCACAACGTTGGCAGCAGGTTCGGAGTGGCAGCATTTTCTGACGCATGCGTATGCGTGGCAATGGCTGTCCTCGAAAAAGTATTTTGCTAGCCCAGGCAGTTTTTCACGAGTGACCATTTTACTGTCGATCTTGTGGTCTTGCCAGTCAGCCATGGCCCCCCAGAATGCTTAAAGGTTGTTCTGTTGTTCACTTTTAATCCAAGCCTTTTCACCAGATAGCGAAGCTATGGGGTTCTTACTTCAAATAACAATGAGTTGCCCGTGCGCGCTTTCGAGGCAGGTTGCTGGAGACAGGTTGCTGGCGCCGGTGCTGGTGCTGGGTGCCGGGTGCCGGTGCTGGCGCTGTGAGCTGGCTGTGCACGTGGTGGAGACATGCTGGTGCTGGTGCCGGGCGCCAGTGCTGGTGCTGGGTGCTGTGCTGGTGCGGTGCTGGTGCTGGGTGCCGGGTGCAGGTGCTGGTGCTGGTGGTTGCTAGCGCCCGCACTAGTGCTGGGTGCCGGTGCTGGTGCTGTAGGCTGGCTGTGCGCGTGGTGGAGACAGGTTGCTGGTGCCGGCGCTGGTGCTGGGGTGGTGGTGCTGGTGCTGTACGTGGTGGCTGGTGCTGGGTGCTGGTGCTGGTGCTGGTGCCGGTGCTGGTATACTGGTGCCGGGTGCCGGTGCTGGTGCTGTGAGCTGGCTGCGCACGTGGTGGAGACAGGTTGCTGGTGCCGGTGCTGGTGGTGGGTGCCGGGTGCCGGGGCTGGCGCTGGTGCTATGAGCTGGCTGCGCACGTGGTGGAGACAGGTTGCTAGTGCTGGGTGGGTGCCGGGTGCCGGGCGCTGGTGCTGTGAGCTGGCTGTGCGCGTGGTGGAGACAGGTTGCTGGTGTGGGTGCCGGGGGCCGGTGCTGCTTCTGGTGCTGTGAGCTGGCTGTGCACGTGGTGGAGACAGGTTGCTGGCGCTGGTGCTGGTGCTGGCGCTGTGACGTGGCGCTGGTGCTGTGACTGTGCGCGTTGGCTGGCTGGTGCTGTGAGCTGGCTCTGCGTGTGGTGGTGTTGGGTGCTGGCTGTGCGCGTGGGAGACTGTTGGGCGCCGGGCTTGCGCTGAGGTACCGGTTCTGGGTGCTGGTGCTGGGTGCCGTGAGCTGGCGCGCCGGTGTTCGGTGCTGGCGCCCGCTTCTGACAGTGAAGTGATAACAACCGCCGCTTCGGACAGTGAAGGGTGGCAAACCGCCGCTTATAGCAGTGAAGGGCGACCAACCGCCGCTTCTGACAGTGAAGTGCCAGCTGTCATGGGCCGCTTCCAGCTCCACAGATGCTCCGCGTACTAAAGTTGTACTACGGCAGTTCTCAGCTTCCAGCGCCACAGATTGCTCCGCGTGCTAAAGTTGTACTACAAAGTCGCCAGTTCTCAGCTTCCAGCTCCCCAGGTTCCTCCGCGTACTACAGTTGTACTACAAAGTCGCCAGTTCTCAACCCCACCTCGCCAGATTACTCCGCGTACTGAAGTTGTACTACAAAGTCGCCAGTTCTCAGCTTCCAGCTCGCCAGATGCTAGTCGCGCTGGATACTGCTTGGCCTTGGGCGAGTGAAGCCTACGGGCTTTGCTGTTTGCGCGCATACTTTTGTGCGCATAAACTTATACGTGTAAGATCATACGTTGTTGTTCCCCAAATAGGGATAGCTATGGGGTTCTTGCTGCAAATAAGAACGAGCTGGCTGCGCGCGCTTGAAGGGTGTCGGTGCTGGTGCTGGTGTTGTGGTCCTGGGTGCTGGTGCTGTGACCTGGGTGAGCGTGCGTTTAAGACGGGCGGCGGCGTTGGTCGGGTGCTGGCGCCGCTGCCGGTGTTGTCAGCTGGCAAAGTGCGCCGGCGCTGGTGTCAGCTGACTGCGCGCGCTGTGGAGGCGCCGTAAGCTGGCTGTGCAGGCTGCGTACAAGAATGCCAGTCGCATGTCAACAGGTCGTCGGATTCTGCCTGGCAACAGGTCGTCGGATTCTGCCTGGCTATCTGGGTCTATGCTGGTGTAATTTTATTCATATCCTGGGGCTCGGTCTCATAAAACTATGTTCTGAGTGTACTGGTTGTTTAAGAGGCTAGTAAAGATGTATCATACTGTTCACATGAATGAGATTTGTTATGTGATGGCGTGGCGTTTCTATCACGTGAACATCTTCTTCACATCAACCACTACCCCTTCTTATTTCGTTGCTTTGCGTGTTTAGGATTTCTGGAAGTATGTGCAAAGGCATTCCAAAGAATTTCAAGCATGCCACTTGACCCTGCTTTGGAGGTCTCAGCACGTTTCAGCAGCTTTATGGTGCTTCAGACATGAGCCAAGGCATGCAAGCAACGAAACAAGCACAGTCAGACGGCGCGAATTCATGCTTTCTCCAGGTGTTGTAGTTTTCGAGCTTGAGCCAACAGAGAAGGGTGCTCAGGCCGTGTGGGCGGGACACGCTTTGCCACTCTGCAGTTGCTTTGTTGAAGTATATAGTAGATGTTTTGAGGAGGGTGTTGAGATATTTCCACGGTTGGTTAACAGTCTTCACAAAGCTAGACATGCGGAGATCATAGTCTAGACACAGCAAACTATCGAGCCTCATGTCAGGCTCGGCGAGCAACCACGCTGCCCATTTTGCACAGCACTGCATCAGTGTCTACGAAGCAGAAGGTGCAGGAACAGCTGCGAGTTCAAGCTGAATGGCGCTACCCTACCAGCGCCAAGGAGACAGCCTTGCCCAAGACTGCAAGATTCTGTAACACACATGTCAAACAGGACAAAATTTGCATAATTGATTTGTTTTGTTTTGACTTGACGGGCTTTTCTTGGGCATTATCCATCCGCCGCCACAGGGATGTGGGGAACTGAAACTTGAAGCGCGGTGGGACACATTCCTCGGTGAGGTGAGACCAAGTTGGTGCCTGGGCGCATGAACTAGAGTTGAGTTGAAAAGAATTATGTCCAGACTTCAAGTGACCTTCCACACCTTCCACTCAACTTGATGCTAAATCCTAAGTCCTGGGCAGCACAGCTTGCTTGTTGTGCAATGCATACATCAGTGAGCCTTCACTGATACCCTTTGTTTGCGTGTAATCCAGTTGGTGTTGTTGGTGCCGTTCGGGATATTTGGTTGCTGTTTCAGTGTCGGTGCTGATGCACATGTCGGTGTCGGTGTTGTTTGTTGATTGTTGCGCAGGAGTTGGGGTTAGCGTTGGCGACGTGGTCATTGTTGTTGTTGTTGTTGTTGTTGTTGTTGCGGCTGCTGCTGCTGCTGCTGCTTTTGTTGTCGTGGTGGCGATGGTGATAGTGATGGTGATGGTGCTGGTGGTGGTGGTGGTGGTCAGGATAAATGCCGAGCCAGATTCTTGCGTAGCCAATCGGCAGCGTCTGGAATCACTGTCCTGCATCAGCATCATGCTTCCAGAATTGGAGTCGCGCTTCCAAAATCCGCAGTCAGAATCAAACTCCCAAGGGCTGATGCAAATTCGTCCAAAATCAAGTTCTGGGTTGACTTCCTCCCAGGAATTGATCCAACGCATGCACATGTTTTGATGGTGTCCCGGTCGTGTTGTGACGGTGTCCCGGTCATGTTTTGATGGTGTCCCGATCATGTGATGGTGGCGCGGTCATGTTGTGATGGTGTCCCGATCATGTTTTGATTGTGTCCCAGTCATGTTGTGATGGTGTCCCGGTCGTGTTTTGATGGTGTCCCGGTCATGTTTTGATGGTGTCCCGGTCGTGTTGTGACGGTGTCCCGGTCATGTTTTGATGGTGTCCCGGTCCTGTTGTGATGGTGTCCTGGTCATGTTTTGGGGGTGTGCCGGGCCGGTTATGTTTTGATGGTGTCCCGGTCATGTTGTGATTGTGTCCCAGTCATGTTGTGACGGTGTCCCAGTCATGTTGTGATGGTGTCTCGCTCTTGTTGTGACGGTGTCCCGGTCATGTTTTGATGGTGTCCCGGTCACCTTGTGATGGTGTCCCGGTTATGTTGTGATGGTGTCCCAATCGTGTTGTGACGGTGTCTCGGTCATGTTTTGATGGGTGTCTCGGTCATGTTTTGATGGTGTCCCAAGGAAGAGATGTTTGTCCCGGTTTGTATCTTGCTATTGGGGTCTCCAGCCGGGCTAATTTTAGAGAATGCGACGTTGCCGTATAGATCTTGCACGGGCAGAAGAAGGAAAATTAAGCTGCCAGTGTCTTTCGGAGTGGAGCTGGGACAAACAGCTCTCGCAGCCGCCCGATCTTCTTAGGTATGTCTGAGAAAAGTAGAGCGCTTTGACCGTCCGTGCACCACTTTATAAGTGGTAGGGGAGCCCGGCAAAAGGTAGGCTCGCCGGGACAACTTGGCTGGTGGATGGAGTTTGGCGTCCTAGGCGGCGTCGTCCTCCGGGTGGTGCACCTATGAAGGTGTCGCATGGGGTACAACATGGTGGACACCCTGAAGGAGATCGTCCAGTCCGTTGCCGCCAGGGCCTAGAGAGCAGGGGTGGATCGGCTGATCCTTGGTTGCTGCGCTCGCTTGGTTGCGGGGACGCGATGAACCAGGACCGTGGGATTGGACGGGGTGGCCGTCTTCGTGGCAGTGGTCATGGCGACCGAGTTCATGGGAGGGGTGGCGTGAGGCGTCTTAAGGTGACCCTGGTGGCGCTGCCATGGCAGCGCGCGCATCCTCGCAAGCCAAACTGAGGGCCCTGAAGCAGGCCCATGGATACTTCAAGAAAACGAACCCCATGTTCAACCTGATCAGAAAGAGCGGCTCCGGAAGTTGATGCAGGAGAACCCTCCGCCCTGACCGCGTCGACTTCAGTATCAGTATCGACCCTGTCCACCTCTTCCATTTCTCCACCTGAGGGAGAGCGCGCAGCTTGCGGTGCTTGAACGGATGATGAAAGAACCACAACAGAAGCCGGCTGGTCGAGTCGAGCATATATGGCTGCCGTGTGTTCAGTGGAAGGGCAATGAGTTTGTCACATTAAATTGGTCAATGGTTCGGATGATCTGTTAGCAGCTCGTATGGTAGTCGGTTTAGGTTGTTTGCGAACTGTTGCCGGGGTTCGTTGGGTTGTCGAGGAGATCGCTCGCTGCAAACAAGCCGGTCAACGTGTCATGATCGCTCGCGCTTAGGATTATTTTCGTTTGGAGACGGTGCTCGACGACCATGGAGTCCGGCGCAGGCAAGTTTGATTTACTCAGGTTGGGGGTCAAAGCGCAACATGTGTCGAGTTCGCGTGAAGGCCATTTTGTTTTGCGTATTGATGAGTTTCTTGTTGGCCTGAATGGAAACAGTTGCTTGAGCAGGGACATCAACCAAAAATTCGAGGGGACGAGTAACAAATGTTTGAGATGCGTCATGGACTGCGCGCTTCAAACAGCCGGCTCAAGCACCTGGTGATCGTTCCTCCCACAAGCAAGCCCTGGCCAGTCAGCCCACCGCGCTTCATCCTGTTTGCCATGGATCGTGCTGGGCGGACAAGGCAGAGCAGCCGCTGGATGTGGTGTGCCCAGCCAGGAGGCTCTGGAAGCGCTAGGTGCCAGACTGGGGAGAAGAAGACGAAGAACTGTGGGACAAGCCGACCATGAACCGCAAGATGCATCAAGGAACTCGACTGGATGAATCGATGCACTCAGCGTCCGGGCAGCAGCGAGCGGGGGGAGGTGATGGTCGGGTGAAGGGCAAGAGTCTCCACAGCAAGAAGGAACAGAAGTTGGAGATCACCGGACTGAAGGCCGACCGGACTCACAGTCAGGGTGCGGTGTTCAACATGAGCTGGGTCCTGCGTGGCCGCTTGCTAACACACACGTGGAAGCAACTCCTATGGCTGCCGCGGGCCGAAGTGGCGATGGAAGCCTTCCGCTGACCTTGGCGCCGTCGCCCTCGCTGGATGGTGGGGTTGTTTGCCAAGGAGGTAGCGGCCATTTGGGCCGCTCGGGCCGCTCTTGATGAAGTGACTGAGTTGGGTGAGCCACAGAGCAATACAGGGGGGACAGCGCATTTTGATACAGCAGCGGACACCTTGGAAGCGTGGTCAGAGTCAACAAGGCCTCAAGAGTATCAAAACTGTGTTGGATCATTTGGCCACGGTTGCTAAATCTGTGTTGCTGGAAAGTATAGAGATTTTTGGTAGTAGCGCAGCACTTTCCCTTGTAGCCCGTTCAACTGGCCAGTGGATCGCCTTGGAGCCCGTGGATCTAGTGTATGGACAAGATCTTTTGGACCCCAAAGAACGTCGTGCTGTTTTCTCTCAAATTGAAGCGCGGGAACCTGATTTGGTTTGTTTGGAACCCGCGTGGGCCTTGCGTGGTCATCCCTTCAGAACATCAACGCACAAGATATAGTGGAGCTGAAACGCGCGCTGCATATGCGCATATGCCTTCTTGGGAGTTTTCTGCGCAAGTGTGGCATTTACAAAACAAAGCAGGTCGGTTGGTTTTGTTGGAACAGCCATTGTTGAGTGCAGCTTTGCGTTTACCATGCATGTCGTCGCGTGACAATGTTCATCGAGCTGTGGTAGACCAGTGCATGTTTGAGCTTAAAGACCCAGTGACACTCGAATTGTACAGGAAGAGAACCGTGCTTGATGTCAATTCTCCTGTTTTGGCTGCACCCTTGACGAAGGGGTCTAAATGTTCGCGTCACCCCTGTCACCATGAGATCATCGAGGGGAAAACCGTGATGGACGGCAAGCGGGTGAACCGCTCATTGGTGGCAGGCACTTGGACTCCAGCGTTTGGCCGGCGCATCTTGGCCGACCTTAGCCAATGCTGGTGGATGGCAGCGTCGTCACTTAGGGCATCTGTCTTTTTTCACTCGTCTCGATGAGCCGGATGCTTCAGCCATGTTTTTGCAGGTGCCTCTCCAAGAGATGCTGTGTGCAACAATAGATTGCTTTGCTCGAGCTGATGTGTGGTGCTGCCAATGCCGCATTGGATGGTGCTCAACTTGTCACGCAGGTCATGTGTGTGTGTGATCCGCAGCCCGAATTAGGACAGGTGGACGCCCATTTGACCTTAGCGGCTCCACTGGGGATGCTGACATGGCGCGCCTTGACCAAGGTGGCGGGGGTGAGGAAACGAAAGCAGAACTTGCCATCAAGCAGCTCTTCAAGAAGTTGCAATGGGAAGAAGAGGAAAGAAACGGTTATTTCAGTGGCATTGATAGCCGGCTGCATTTTGTGGATCCCTCCTTGCGGATTTCCAAAACCATCCGCAACCAGGTAGCCCAAACTACATGGTACCCTGGGGCATCCCTCTCAAGAGCGCCTGCGACGCGTGTTGACAATCAACGGTGCCAACAAGGAAGTCATTCAGGCTTCGAGGGATTTGAGGTGTGAGATCTGCTCCAGGATCCACCCACCTGTGTCGGCTCCCAAGTCAGCGGCAACGACGCCAGAGAGGTTTAACCAGCGGACTTTTTTTTGTGCTGGATAGTGAAGCCGACGCTGAAACGTCACCAAATGGTGGACAGGTTTTGCTCGCTGCAGTAGTACGCACCCCTCCGCAGTGCCTTGGCTATGGCTGTTCAAGCCAAGCAGGCTGAGCCGTCGACGTGGGTGGTCGCTGCTCCAGGGAGCGACGCGGTGGTGCCTTCCTCTCTGGTTGAACAAGTAGATCGTGCTGAGATCAAGTTGGCCAATAGCCAGATCATAGAGCGTGGGGAGCAGGCCATGATGGAACGGCTTTGCAAGGAGGCAGTTGCTGCCTTTCATCACCAAGGCTTTGGTATTTGGAGCTGGTCGCTATGGCCACTGTTCACGTAGATGATGTTCTGATGGCTGGTGGTGATGTGGCTGAGCCGTTATGGGACGGAACTTCAAAAGAGACTGACTTTTGGCAGTTGGTCACCAATGGGCGATGGACTCAAATTCCTAGGGCGACATCTGCAGCAAGATCTCAACGCCATGGAGATTGTGACTTCCATGGCAGAGTATTGTGCTGACCTGTCGGAGGTAGACGTTCCACGACATGAGTCCGATGATCGCCCTTTGACAGAATCTGAGGTGGGCATTCTCAGATCCATCAATGGCAAGTTGAGTTGGGCCGCTCGTCAAAGCAGACCAGATGTTCTGTTTTTAGTGTTCCTCCTCCAACAAAGTGATCAAACAATTGAAGAAAGATCAACCCTTGCGTTTTGTGTCTTTGGGCTGCTCCTTGGGTGAAGTCTTGTTTGTGGTGGCCAGCGACGGTGCCTGTAAAACCACGCCTGAGGGAAAATCGCAGCAAGGCTGGATAGTCGGCGTGGCTCATCCCAGCATCAAGCGCGGGATGGCAAAGATGAACTTGGTGGAGTGGCAGAGCAGTGAGGTCGTCTGTGGCCATAGAGGCTAGTGCAGCCTCAATGGGTTTTGAGCACGGGCAGATTTGGCAAGAGGATTGTCAGGTCCGTCGATGGGGCCATCCTGTGAGAAGGTGGGAATTGCTTTTGGTCTTGGACGCCAAGACTGCATACGCTAAGAGGTCGAGTGCAGTTCTTCGATAGGCAGACGGAGAGAGCCTATCGAAGAACTGCGCTCGACCTCTTAGCGATCAAGGAATCGCTTCTGGATGAGAGCCGTTAGGTCCCCGGTCCACAGCAAATGTGCAAGCTCAAAGAGAACGGCAGCGAGAGAACCAAAAGGCCTACAAGGCGAAAGTGCGAGCTGATCGCATTGTATGCTCCCGGTGAGTTGAAACGGGAACTCACCTTCGTTCGTTCATCCATTTCACTTGCTCTCGCAGCCGCCCGATCTTCTCAGGTATAGTATGTCCCGGAAAAATAGAGCGCTTTGACCGTCCGTGCGCCACTTTATGTGAATCCGACTCGATACATTTATATTATAGAATCCGATGCCAGGATTCCAATCTGACCCAGTTTGGGCTTCCGAGAATCCGATCAAGTGTCACTGATTCAACCCGCGCTCCCTGTTGTCATCATCGCAGTGGTTGTTGCCTTCTTAGTCGTCTTCGTTGTTTTCAAACAGTTGCCTACAAACCTTGCATGGTTCTACAATGCCTCGTTTCAGACAAGGTGCTTGGAAGCCACCGCCTTTTGTGTTTTGGGTGAGCAGACTTGCTCTTTGCCTTTTGACGAGGAGAAGGGCAGTTGTCCTTTTGTAACGGCCATATGTTTCCGTAAAAATCTAGAAACCACATCAATAGTACGAGCGCTTCCTCAAGGAAGCTCCCCCGCCCTGGGGGGAGGTTTTCTTGAAGAAGCGTGAACTAACCTGCGTCCTTGTGTAGCAGCTCGAGTAGCTAAGAGCGAACTTCTGCCTTACTTACTTATATAAAATTAAGTATAGGCGCCTACGTTTCTTTGGTTTGTAAAAGCACGACCTCGCAGGAATTGGAATTTGTTTTAGACCTGGGAGATGCAAAACCTCGCTGGAGCCAAGTGAAGGTTTGCTTCACTGTTTGGGATGAAGTGGTGCTTCGCACCGCCCGAAACGCGTTCTTTGGTCAAACATGGCTTCCTTCCCTCACAGAGCTTGGAGGGGAACCCCCAAACGCTGGAGCTTCCTCTACTGCGATCAGAGGGTGAGGTCGTTGAGGTTGGTGACCTGTCACTGGAAGCGACTTGGCAATACCCTGCAGGCCCTGCATCTGACGAGTCGCAGGGTTGTTTGAGTCTCAGAAGGCTGGCTGTGGGTGGAATGAATGGGCCGGCATACTTGGTCGTGCGGGTGCTACATCAAAGCAGTCGAGGAATTGAAGGATGTGGCACCAGGCACTTAAATCTCAATATTGGTACAAAACCATCGCAAATAAAAGCTCAAAATCCAGCACGGCTGGACAGCAAGACGTGGCCTCCATTGAAAGTGGTCACACCAAGGCCTCCCAAGAGCCCACTTCGCTTTGTGGTGCCAGCAGCTTGGTGAAACTTGGCCGACGACTGCGCTTTATCGGTTTTGATACTGCCCTTGTGGACAGTATCTCAGAGGCATCGGTCACGGCGGAGTCTGAGAAGCGAAAGATGATTTTATTGGAAGGCTCCCGAACGGGAGCGCTCGGCACTGTTTGCACAGTGCCTCGAAGCTCGTTGGAGATCCAGCTGCAGCACATCTTGGATCACTTTGGTATTTTGCTGGATCCTGCTTTGATGGCTTCACGCTGTGCAGAGTGCAACGCTGACAAGTTCCGACTAGCAAGCGCTTGGGAAGCTGCAAGTGAGTTGCATGCGAGCACAGTGGAGCGCTATTCAGCATCTCAGTTGCATGGAGTTTTGTTAGTTTGAGCAGTTATGCAGGCAATGCAAGCTTGCATTGGAAAAGCATTCTTGCCACTTAGAAGAGTATCCTCTACTTCACAAAGATGTTTCCAAAAGGGCCAGCTCAAAAATTAAATCTTGCGAAACGGAGGGTTGGCTGACAGGTCCGAATCTTCAACAAATCGGCAGGGTTTCTCAGTTCTCCATCCCTTATACAAGTTTCCCTAAAACCAAATCATTAGTGTGAGCGCTTCCCCCGCAGCCCTAAGGGGGAGCTTCCTTGAAGAAGCGAGCTATCCTGCGTCCTGTCGGTAGTAGCTACTTGCAGGTAGTAGCTACCTAGCTACTACTAGCTACCTACCTAGCTAACCTACCTCCTAGCGGCCTACCCGCCCTTAAGAAAAAAGAAACACAAACATCCAGACACCCCAAGACTCAAAAGGGTCAAAGACTCGATTCCTGCGTGATGAGATTGCGCGGCATGTTCACTTTTGCAAGATGTGTTCGGCGAAGTAGCAGGTTTTGTGAACTGATCAAGTGGGGTGTAAAATTGTTAGGCTTGGTAAAATGTTAAGTACTCACCACTATGTTCACCATGCTATGGCACAGTCTATTTTCACAACCGGGGATGGCCGCACGACTGGCGGAGTTTAATGATGAACATACGGCAGGGTATCACGACTGATGGGTTTCTTGATTGCAAAGTTCCTACCGCTGGTGGATGGTTGATTCGTATCGTTGGGTGTGAAGTGCTCAGCATTGGACATGGCTGCTTGCAGCTGGTATGGTT
>CAXIVM010001318.1:0-18948 GCA_964035705.1 Porites rus | reverse complement strand
CTCGGCTCTCCCGGTATGGATGGCTGAAAAAACTCAATGAAAAGGAGTTCTTCCAAGGGTTCTTCGATATTTTCCCTGTGATAGGTTGAAAGAATCCCCGATCAAACATGGGCTAACAACATGCTAAAAGCTTCCCCAGCCGCACATTGGCATGATGAAAACGGGCATGACCTTTCGGACATCCCGTCAAAGGACACTGGGATCTCTAAGACCACATTCTCAGTGCATTCGTT
The DNA here is from genome assembly GCA_964035705.1 of Porites rus. Taxonomy (NCBI): domain Eukaryota; kingdom Metazoa; phylum Cnidaria; class Anthozoa; order Scleractinia; family Poritidae; genus Porites; species Porites rus. Next base: position 18,715 of record CAXIVM010001318.1, on the reverse strand, counting down.
TTAAAGCAGTCATCACGAGTCTGGGCCGTTAAAAAAGTAAGCAAATTGATAGTACAAACACAACATCCCAACTCTTCTCAACAATTAATTACATGTGATTGTGGGCAAAATCTCTCTCTCTCTCTCTCTCTATACACCACTAGGACAGGTTCCAAATTGACAACCCTTTCCGCGTAGAATCCTGCAAGTCGCTTATGTCGCCTCACGCTGTCGAATTTCCTCCGAAGCTGTTTTAATTGATTTTAATTGTGATACATTAAAAAAGAGGGGAATAAAAATCACCGTCCCACACTGGCCACGCGAAATGGACTTCTTACTTCGACAGCGGCTGATTCACACAGATGTTATAAGACCCGGTAAAATGACAAGAACATTCTTCCTCCTGAAGTATATAGTAATAAATATATATACATACCTGGATCTTGCAGCGCCCTAAGCTCTTGCCTGATGCATTTTTCAGTTTTAGCCAAAAAACACCGTGCTCAAAATCCTAAACAGAGGCGAAAGGCAAACGCCATTTTGACGCCAAAACACGGGGTAGTTGTTCCTGTAGTTTTTATTTCCACCGCGCCGCCACAGCATTTGCCGTTTTCTACCGTATCATATCAGAACCAAACAAACTGTGGTGTTACTGAAAAGGCAATGTTGGTATATATTATATACTTGAGGACAGTGGGGACGAAAGCGAGGGGTGTGGAAGGATCAAGGGGACGCGGAGGGAGGGCAGCAACGCAACGCTTTTGTGCCACGAGCGCAAAAGTGTTGTTGGCTGAGTCAGTCAACCGAACACTTAAATAAAAACTCGGCTTTCATTCTCACAAGGACGAGGGAGGAGTCGAATAGCCTCTTTCAATTCACTTTACAGATCTGCTAATTGAAATATCAATTCCTTTGCGAGGGGTGTCATTGAAAGAATCAATAAAAAGGGAGGGGGGGGCCCCCCCCTCGGCTGACCCCTCCCTTTAATTGAAAGAATCAATTAGCTCACTGAACCTTTCAATTTTGAGCCTCACCATATTTCGTAAACAACAACTTCCGCTGAGCTCCTTCTGAGCTTGCTTTCGTGATATACTATACACACAACATGTATCTATTATACTGTTATTTAGAAGATACAGTAGGGCTTCAATCGCGTAAAGGGAACATGTTCATCTTCTTATATGTTGCATGTCTATTTCTGTGTTTTCTATGTGAAACAGCAGGATTTGTTGCACCCGAACCCTCACGAGAGCCGAGCATGGTCTTTCAGCCCTGACCAAAAAGAAATGGAACCTGCGAATCAGTGATTGGCCAAAGAACAGGGTCTCTCAAACGTAATGTTGACTGTTCAATATTTGTGAGCAACACTATATGAGGTATCCATATTAGACCCGCTATACAAACATCCTTTTGTGGTGCTGGTGCCGACTCCAACCTGTGAAACATGTGCGGACAAAGGCACTCAACCACGGAAAAGAACCAAGCTCCCAGCTCCCCAAGGATTCCTCCAAGCTCCCAGCCTTGTCGTCCACCCACCAAGCGAGCTCTGCTGAGCCAAAAACGTTGGAGACCCCGCATGGCGTCGTCGTTGCTGCGGTGCGTGGTGTGCGCATGTTGGCGTCGGGCAGTGTACCGGTTCAAAAAGGTAGAAGGTTTGACTTGGAGCTTATTTTATGGTCAATATATATTGTTTTTTTGGTCTGATTTTCATGATGTGGGTTAATCTGTATTCTATTTCATTAGAATATTACAATAATAGTGGTCTGGGCTTGGGTCTATGTTTGGTGGCATGGCATGGCCATGGTGCTATCCCGGGCGCCCCTTGAAACCAAACGACTTGAACACCTAAGAAGGGGGTTGAAGTCTACTTACATGATTTGAAATTTGGGTTCGGAGAGTCTGATATGGATGGAAGATATTGGAAGTCAACTTGCTTTCGAATAAATTCTTTCTCCGGATTTATCAGGAAACTTATATACAGTACTTATATACTGTAAAGGCTTCGAGAAGGTAAGGTGCAGGTGTTCCGGCTTCAACTGTACTTCGTGTCGTGTCTCATGTTCAATCTTGCGCTTCACATCAAACAACTTAAAGGACGACACCAATATATTGAATCATAGGCTTTCTGAGCAAAATAGCTTGTTTGTGGACTCTGCCGTTCTCACCTTAACAAATCCTTTGAACAATGCATGGGAATCCAAACTAACTGGTTCAAACCAATGACATGTTTTTTCCTCAGAGGATTGTCTAATTGGATGATCCCACTGGCACAACAAATGGGTGAACCATATTAAGACTTCTTTATGGTTTGCAACCCTCGCAGAGGATGTCTGCGATTTTCATCTGGTGCAAAGAACAGCTCGGTTGCACCAGGTTCACCCCATTCAGCCCCCCATGTGCGAATCAATCACAAAGACAGGTGGTTAAGCTGTTTTTGGTTCTGCATCACTTCACTGCCAACATACCGAGGTACGGAGATCGATCCGATACCACATGTAGTCTTTATTTTAAACTACTCATCTTCAACAAACATACGAAACACATGAGCCACATCCTTAAAATCACTGGCCAAAGTGCCAAACTTGGAAAAGAACGTCCGCGTTGTTGCTGCTCGCCCTGCCTGAAGTCCGCCATTTCAAAAGCTCGAAGGATCTGTTGATACCAACACTCTTTGCACAACGCCCGGCTGGAGTTCGACATCGGGAAACCTCGAGACACACGAACTCGTTCGACGGCGACGGAGTGGATGGGGGTGGAGGATGGGAGGCTCCCGGGGCCGGGAATGGCAGGGATGAGGTAGACGTGGAAACGAGGCAATTGGACTTGTTTGAACCATTTTTCAGACGTTCGCCATGTTCGCTCTATCACACATCCCTGATGCCACGCTGCGCCGTCCGCCCATGGCGATCTCCAGGGAGCAGTGGGCTCGATGTCGGTACAGCGCGAAGGCGATGATCGCCTAACCAATGCGTGCCCAATGGAGACCTATCATAAGTAGGGTAGGGTAGTCTATTGGACAAGCATTGGATGATCCTGGTATATCTAAGACATGCGACAAAGAATGTGCGAAGACCTATATCTAAGACATGGTTTCTCGATGTTAAAAAGTTGACTCGATTCTCGATCTTTCACAGATCTAAAAGCTGCTGGCTGACCGCCACACCAAGCCGTTCACATCCGTTCAAAATCCGAACTTCTGAGAGACAAACAGTGGATTCCTGGGGCTAGGGATGGCTAGGGTTTCTTTTTTGACATCGTTTCAGTTCTTTTGCATGAGTTGGGTTCAACCAAGAACAGCGTTTCCCAAGAGGTATGCAAAGTACACTGCTTGATCCTTTCTTTTCGTTCCAAACTGTGTGTGTGTGTGCTCAGTCTAAAATCTACATGCTAACGCACCGTTGCCGTTGAAACCACTTCAAATCACAGGGAGTGTTGAGTCAACCAAGGCAAGAGTGAAGTCAACCGGGCGAAAGACGGTGTGCACATACTTAATTAGGCTGAGACTGTGTAGTCAATTGATGTGGAAGAGCCGTGGCAGTATCCAACATCATATTTGCTCAGTGTCCCCAGGTCATCCAGTTGGTGCAGCTGGGTCTCTGGTCGCAAGCCGGAGCGATGGCGCATTTCCAAGTACTTCGACACCTGGAAAGCAATCGGGGGGCGAGCTCCCCCTCATTGTCGTGACATCCCCGAATCACAGTGAGAATTCTCCCAAGTTCAGGTTTCACCTCGGTCATGAGAACCTGGCCCTTCTCAACAGCCCAAGTCTTTCCTTCCACATCCGATCGCCCTCAGATCCGAGTGCCTGGAAGACATTAATGATCTCCTGGCGAAGTGCTACGAGCCTTCAGGTGACTGCATTGGAACCAGGTGATTGGACTGAGACTTCCCCTACAGGTCAGTTTGACCTCAAATTTTGTGGAGCTGGTCACGCAAGAAACACAACTCAATCAAGGACCAGGTTTATTCTGGGTCTTTGGACGAATCCAACCCAGGGTTCTACCGATTCGCCGGGTCAAAAACTTATCAGCCTTATCCTTTCGTGGCATACGGAACTTCCCAGGCGAGGCGGGTGAGGCGGGGTTTCACCGTGGCTTGGGGCTTCGTAGTCCTTGACACTTCAATCCAGTGCGATTTGGGTCGGAAGATGGCGGAGCATAGCGCAGCTGAATCACGGTAACCCTGCCAAGCCCGTTAACCCGGTAACCCAGCCAACGATGCCTACAAGTGCCAAGATCTGATACATTCGTACGTTGTGTTGGAATTAGATCTGTCTGACAGCGCTCCAGATCTCATCTCCTTGGTGAGCACCAGCCCAATTCGGGTGACGTCGTGCTTGGGATTCATCCAGCCTGCAGGGCATGGCCTTCTTTTACCAGCCCTGTAGTCGAGAAGCTTGGAGAAGTTCCAGGAGATGGTGGATGAGGTGTGAAATTTCAAGCTCATGAGGTGCTAAATCTCCGAGAACAAGTGTAGAAGAGGATTCCGGTATACCGGTAGGTTTTTGTGTTGTTGTTTTTTTTGGGTGGAACTTCAAAATACAATATGTAAGTGCTTTGGGCGACTTACTGTAAGTAGGGCGAAACCCTCCAAAGCAAAGACAAATGAAAACCACTGTTGCATGAGTTTTAAGTCTTAAGCAAAGAACAAAACCGTGGCGTGATGGTGTAAAGAACCAGAACTCCCCAAACCAAACTAACCCGACTGCGCTGATCAGATGATTCAAAATTATATAAACTCAAGTTTGGAGTTTGGGAAAATCCTCAAAACCAGAAACAAAGCTGAAAAATCAGCAACATATTCAGGACTTGCAAATAATTTCATGAGTTTGGCCTGAGAGTGTGAGTCAAGCCTTAGAGAATTCTCCAGCCATGCTCAAGCCAAACGCAATCAGCATCTCAGCAAATTACTTCTTGCTGAGTCGAAAAGATTATATAAAGAATTCTCCAAACTCAGAAAACCTATCGGAAACACGCATTCTTGCTTGATGATTGTTGCTTGAGTTTGGAGAGTTCACCCAACTCTAGGGAACTGCAACAAATCGGATTTGTTTGACTTGTTCTGAGTCTGAGTCTGGCAAGTTTAGAGAATTCGCCAAACTCACGCAAAACTCAGCAAAACATATGCAATCCCAGGTGTTTTGAGCTTTGGAGCGCTTTGGCTTGATTTTGGACAATTCTCAAAACTCGCCAAAGTCAGGTGAACCTCAGGATTTTATCTATATTTTTAATGTTACCTTCAAACTCAAGCCAAGCTCAAAAGGTGCTTCATTTTGTCCTGAGTCTGGCGAGCTTGGAGAATTCTTCAAACTCATGCCAAAATCAGCAAAGGGCAAGGGAATGAATAGAAAAAGGTTTGGCAGTTTGGCTGGAGAAATTCCTGAGTTTGGCATGAGATAAAAAATCTCCGAACTCGTCAAACTCACGTCAAACTCAGCAAAAAGGCTGAAAAGTCTTGGTTTTGTGGCCGACGTGAGTTTGGAGAATTCTCCAAACTCAAGCCAAACTCGGAAATGTGTCAGCTTTAAACCCAGGCCAAAGGCAGCAAAGCCAATGCGATTATATAGAAGCAACAAAACAACTTGCTGAGTTTGGAGAATTCTCCTCAGATGAAATCTCATTTGTCTTTGCATTTAGAACAATTTTGCACCAATTCCGGACAAAGAGGCACTTTTGGTGTTCTGCATACGCTGCACTGTGTTCCACATAGGTGTTTAACTGCACTCCCAGGTTCAATGTTGTTTCAAAGAGAACCGTTTTTGCATGTTTCATCTGGGACACATTTTTCCAAAACATGCCTCTACTCTTCCTCATGTCCTGCCCTTAGCTACTTGCGAAAGTCAACAGGATGAGGGGTCTAAGAGCACCAAGTGTGGTTTGATGAGAACTTCACCTTGTTGCATGGCTTCTTTTGCTAAGGGTTACATCGGTCTCATGTCGAATCAAGGGCATTGCCACAGAGCAGCAGCTCGAAAGTAGAGCTTTAAGGTGTCACTCTACATGCCGCTCTGAGCGCTCTCCCGACCTTTCCAAGGCCAAACCAATGCTGATGGCAAGGGCTCTCCAGCTGTGGAGTAGCCTGTCAAACGCATCTCTTGCACCTGCCCAAACACGCGCCCCGATCGTCGGTGTCGGAAGTGGGAATGATGGCTCTAAGCTTTTCGACATGTCCAGCTATAGCTGGTATCCTGGACTACGGAGATCGAACTTGATATACAATCCTGCTCAACATGTTTGCGGCCCACTAAGCTAATATTTTATATACCTAGAACCCGAGTGACCCCTCTTTTGGAGAATTTAGGAGGTTTATCCAAAAGGCTGCCTTTTCCTACTATACGTACTATCAAAAAAAAATCAAATTGGTTTTAATTGGTTCTCGGTATATAAACATACTGCAAACTCATGTCGAGTACGGCTGGGATCCAACACCGCCTGGCGACCTGCCTCCGAATGGGGATACTTGGCAGTCCGGTTCGCACACATGCATCGATGGAGGTCAATTTGTCATGGCAAATTGCTTAGGACGGCACCTTCGGAGGATCAACATGGATGAACAGTTTTAAGCTGACGCATGATTCCCTGGGACGATGTTGCCTTTCTTCCGCGGTGTTTTGCACTTGATACATGTGTTTTTCACGTCTGGAAGCGAGGAACCTGCGCAAATAATAGGTCAGTAGTCGCACAAAGGCCAGTTGGAACAAGCAACACATGCGGGGTCATGCAATTGAATGTGTGGGTGTATGAAGTGCTCCAACTTTGCCATGCCCAAACGTTTGCGACACATATCCAACCACCAGATACTGGAGATTGAACACTATGGCATTTCTGTCCAACAAGAACATCCTGCAATATGCTGCAAAAAACCATCAACCAATGCGAAGGTCCAGGAAAAAAAGAAACGCGACGTTTTTTGCTCACCTCCGCCAAGGCTTTCCCATGTAGTTGGTCCTTCACGAGTTCGAACAAGAGGTCCTCAGCACTCCACCCCGGACTCCACCCCTTTGTTCGAGCTGTCACGACCCAAACGTCTGCAGGTTCCACATGGAAATGACCTGACATTCATTGACTATGTAAGGATCGGATCCACTGATCCACATAGATGTTTTGATCCAGAGATGCTTCGATCCGACATGGGAACACAAACTGATTGCACAAACCTGAGAATTGCACTAGTATAATATATGATATGGTATAGTATAGGATCAATTACTATAAAAACACATTTTACTGTATATATATATATACACTATAGACTATAGCAATTAATCCACTGATTTCGGGATCATGGAAGAGAAACCGATTGGCATTATCCCTGGAAACAGATTGACAAAACACCAGTGCATCAAGTTCAAAGGCGAAAAAACGCAGGAGGGAGGGCCTGCAGGGTGCCCCCGTGCAATGAACACCAAAGTGCGATCGTCTTGAAAAGGCTTTGGGACACGGACATCGCGACGGAAAACAAATGAGTTGATGCGACGAAGCTATCGAATGTACGGAAAAATACGGAAAACAAAACACAAACATGTTGTTTTAGCTTGGGGTGATCTTGTACTTACAGCCAGAACTCAAAACTTGACGACGTCTTTCTTGTTTCTTTATGACCTGTGCCTCCCTCTTCTAGCATCTTCAAGGGCGGGTGCCTGGACTCAATCCCAATCGATTCCTTGGAACCAACCTGCAAAAGGCTCCGGACACCTGCGCATTCATTGAGCCCTCTTCCAGTGTCCAACCGCTTGGTCTAAGCGTCCATCGCCGCCGCCGGCGGGGATTCGAAGATGTTCGGCCAGGTCTCGTGACTGAGCACCGAACAGGGTGGAGAGAAACCGGCCGGGTGGAGTGAAGAAGATCGAGTGATGCAGACCACGTAGACCCACACTTTGTGAAAACCAGTGTAATACCTCTTTATATATTTCTTATTGTTACTAGTAGTAACGCACTTGTTACTAGTAGCGATGCACTTGTTACTAGTAGCTTCCTACCCCCCCCTCTTTATATCGGGGGTTGACATAGAATATCAAGAGTCTACATTGACGGCGTTCGGCGTCGGCCGACTCTCGCGCGGAATCGCCCGAAGTGGTTTCTGTGGAATGTAGAAGTGTAGACCTGTTGTGTGATTGCTGAGGGTTCATGGAACGAATGAAACAACACCAGTGACACCAGTGCGCCATTTGAGGAGAGTTGGATGAAATGGATGTTGGATGACCTAAAAAAATTCGAGGAAGTGCGGCGGACCAAGCAGTTGATCCAAACTGGAAAAACGAAGACAACCGCGACGGTTATGTGGTGGGCAGAGATGTGCAAAGCGACTTGAGAGAGGAGGGGGGTGAACGAAAGGTAGCAGGGAATCAGGCGTAATCCGGGAGGAGGTGAGAGGCCCCCCACTTGTTTGAAGAGAAGTGAGTGAGCGTGATGAAAGAAAGACTAGTGCACAAACGCTTGACAAAACCTCCAGAAGCTGTAGCGGTCTAGCGGTTTCAATACAGGTTGACGTGCCTTCAAAAGGAGTCACATATTTCTCAAATGCAACTTCGGATTTACATAGTGACGTGCGGCGACCCTGTAAATTGCGTGGCCGCAGGCCATGCTTGCAAACAGGACGTGCTCAAAAACACTGGTATTTACGAGGTTTCGTTGCCGTCGATCCACAGCCGCGGCAAGGTCTAAGGCCACGCTTGAAGACAGGAAGAGCTGAAAACACTGGTATTTACGGTATTTTGTAGCCGTCGATCCAAAGGCGCACCACGGTTGAGCGCTGGAAAAGCGCAGAAAACCGTGTAAATACCGGCGTTTTCTGCCGGGAAGGTGCACAAAACCCTGTAAATACCATAGTTTTGTGCAATTTTGAAGCCTCCAAAAGCCTCAAAAACCCTTTCTGACAAAATCTTTCCTGGTTTTTGGTCTTTTTTCGGTCATTTTTCTAACCGAGACGCATCAAAAACCATCGGTTTTTGCGGTGTTTTTTGCCGGACAGCCACAAAAAACGCTGTAAATTCCATGATTTTTGGTCACTGCTGAGGACTGGAAGAGCTGAAAACACTGATATTTACAGTGTTTTCGAACGGTTGACCCCGAGGCGCGCTAGGGTGGAGTTGAAAGGGGGGGGGGGGGGCCCCCCCCGGCCAGCAAACGAAGATGTCGGGGACCATTTCTCCGAGAGATAGGCTGCAGCTCTGGGTTAATACATTTTTGCTAAAGCAAAAGGAAAACTCAGGTAGCGTAACCGCTACCTTTCGTGACAAAGGGCTTGATAGTGTACTCTCTTCAGTCGGGTGATCGGGTGACACTTGGCAATTGACAAATTGATGGGGCGACCAGACTGGGACTTTCCATCACTTTCCAAAAGTATATGGTTCTGGTCCAATCAAAAACAAATAAACGTTCACAATGAACGCTCTTTAACGCTGACAACCAATGCCGCACAGGGTCACGAATAGTCACAAACGGTGTTGTTTTTCTCTTGCCGCCACACCTGGGTCTTTGACTATGGCTACTCTGGGATTTGCCGGGGGCTGCGGGACATGCATGGGTGTAGATCAGTCCCCACTTGGGTTCGGAAGGGTTGTTGTATCTTGACATGTTTATTGGCATCAAGGGGAGGTCATGCGGTTTTCCGAAATAAAGGCCAAGCTTCTCCGGAGCCCCAGCAACTTTGGACAGTTCCTGCCGTGCTTGTACATGGTCTGTTTTACGTGGGCGCGCAAAAACAAAGTAAGAATTGAGGAGGACGACCAGTTTGGTCAAACATGGGCAAATGAGTGTGTTTCGGCAACCTCAAATAAAAACACATCCGTCTTGGACACCTCCTTCGTGGATCCTTTGCCTACTCTTGAGCCGACCTGGTGTCTGACGTGACCAATAACAAAGAATATCTTGCGCTATCTGATGCTGGCGCAATTTGAGTTCATACCAACTACTGCACGCCAGGTGTGCAGTATGCAACACGACTTGTGAAGAAACGCGTTGTAACGCACTATACTCTCGAAATACTAGCTGCAACCCAGCGCCAGGGCTCAAGGTTCTAGATTTCACGGCCAACATACATCTGGGAGCTTTCGTTTGGACTCAAGGACCCCTCCCTGAAATCTGAAATCTCAATACCTGACGTTCAAGAACTCTATCGCGAACCTCCAGTGCCACTGCAATGTGTTGCAATGGGACTCAGTCACCACATACTCTAAATATTTTTGCGCTTTACTGTGGCACATGTTTCATGCGCAACACCCCAAAAACAAACAAAATCAGCCCTCAAATCCTCTCCATAAGTGTGTTCAGATCACGCAGCCAAACATGTGTCAAACACATTCAAAGCTAGCTTATGCATATTTTTGTGTGTCCATATCTTGCACATAACACCGGAACCTATCATCTGTCAACCAAAATAGGACAAGCATACAAATCACATCGCCATGGCCATCTCCACCAAGGTTAGGGGGTGGTTTCATACATGTTTGCTAACGTATGCAAAGAGGGGGACGAGTGTTGAAAACATTTGTCGAACAGTGGGTGCTCTGGCTGCATGATTTTTCATTTGTATCCCATTTGTCTCCCACTGTCTCCAGTTCTTTGTGGGTGCTGTGGCCGCATGACTTTACACGTCTGGACTTGGATCTGGACCAAACAAAGCTTGGGGTCAACGCTGGCATGGTTTATTCCCTCACTTTTCCGGGGGATGTATGAAAAAAAACACCAAACTAATTGCTCATGTGGGATCTGCGGTCCTTCATCAGCAGCCCGTTGCAATTCGGGTGCAAGGAATCGCTGCTACCAGCAATGCAGCCCTTGTTCTTTTGGGCCGCTTCCAATACCTACGAAGCACAGCTCTGTCCCTGGCTTGAGGGGCCTCATCCTTGCCCTAATCAGTCCCTACACTGATACTTGCACAAACAAGCCCCACCCATGGGCACACCACTTCCAAAAAAGACTCACCAAGCGTGGCAAAAACACAGAGGCAAACATTGTCATCATGGTTTGCTTGAAGGACCAGGAAAGCCGGTGGATGGCAACATGCCTCTGCAAGCAACGAAGGCACAAAACACAAAATGGGCCGCGCAACGAATGGCCAGTCGCAGAAGTGAAAGCCTGTGTCGCTGCACAAGTGTCTAGTTCTGCATGATCAGCCCTCTTCCTGGTGCATCGGCTTTTGCGAAGCGACTGGGCTGCCATCAACCTGCAACTTATTCAGTATACTCATTCTCAAGCGGCAACAAAATTCATCAATAGGCCTCGGCAGCGTATTGCATTGAACTTCGAACCTTGTGCGTCAAAGAAAGTAGTAAGAAACTAAACATATAGTGAATCGCAAACTTTTAGCACACGGCGACGGGCCTAAAATGCTGGCACTCAGGTCGCTTTTCATGATCGTATCCGTGCATAACTGCCTGTGTGCCATCAATGTGGCAATGAGCAAAAAAAGGGGAAATGCAACACCTGACAAAGGGACATGATGACATAAGGGTTTATCTAACTATATTGCAGTGGCCTCAGGAATCTTGGCCCCCAGGAGCTGATGCTTCGTCAAAATCATGACCCCATGGTATTCCCTTGCAGTGTGCAATGTATGCACACCCCCAAGGCTGCAGAATTGAATCTCTGCCTTGCTCCATTCGTGTTGCCTTTTTTGTGATGTGCACACACACACATGGCGGATGGATTTTTATATCCGGAAGATTGCAAACTGTTGCGGCAATCTGGGCATGATCCACTAAGCTCCATTCAACCTTTTTGTATGATGTATTTGTTCAGTGTATGTGTCAGTCAAGGGTTGCAGCAATCCCAGCCAAATGTTGCATCTTTCGAGGGACAAGGCGACCGTCAGCTCAAGCTGCCATCTGTTTGTGCCAATGATTTCCCCTCTCGTTTTTGAGGCCTTCTTTCCGAAACAGTTGGCACATAGATACGCTTTTACCTTTTTACTGACGCCATCTGCTTGTGATTCCCGATAAATCATTGCTTTGCGGTCACGTTTTCCTGCTGAGAGTTCCAGTCCACGTGGGTGAGCTCATTAAAATGGTGTCCGAAGAGCCAGGCGGATAGATGCGATCTCAAGATCGATCCACTATCACCCTCCCTGAAGAAAGAGCAAACATATGTAAAAACGATTAATAAGGAACCATCCACAACCTTCAGGGCCACGATACTTTTGCAGGTCATGGACTTTCCTGCATCCGGTTACAAAAAATGAAGCAATGATGGTTTCGGGTGACCAAGCTATATAACCAGTATTGAACAATTATTTATACTGTCGATCTTTAACCGTACCATTCAAAGGGAACTCATGCTTGACTCATCAGTCGATTCATGCACCTAAACAAAGACAGCGTTTGATTCTCTGGCTTTTGGAAAGGCCATCCGAAGAAACCGAGCAAAGCATCAGGGAACTTTCAGAAAAGAACACTGCATGTATGTCGCAATACCACTGGTGGGGGGTCGCATTACCCACTTTCATCAGAGGATATTGCAACATACATAGACCACCCAAGCAATTCATATTTAAACCCATCCAAGGACCTCCACTCCGACCGGAATGCCAAGCGCCGGTCCGACCGGTTCTCCGTCCGACCGTGGCACCGTCATGATCCAGGTCGTTCCGCTGTTGGGCAAGGACAGCAGCATGGTCACCGGGTGAACCAAGCGCAGTTGCCCTGAAGGCCCACGGACCTCGAGGTTCGTTCTGTTTTCGCAAAGGAAAACGACAAACCGCAAACAACCACAACCAAGATAGATTGAATCTATATCTATTGGCTTCTTGGGGACAAAACGATTGAATTCTGCATCGTTGGTTGATTTCATCAAATCAAAGTGGTCGCTGACGTTCTTTTCAAGGCGAGCATCGAAGGTGTTCAGCACCTACCGTACACAAATTCCGCGCCCTTAAATCTGGCCTTTCACTTCAGCACACCTTGCCCAATGTTGAGGGCCCAGCAACACAAGAATTAGCTGCAGGACGGCTTCTTAAATACTTCCCATTAGAGGAACAAACAGCTTGTTACAACTCCTAAAAGGACTCCGTATATGCCTATGCTATGGTCGCATCATTGCTCAAGAAGACATAAGAAGACATGTGCATCAAACATGCAAACAAACACCACAAAGCAATGTAAAACAACTACTGTATACAACCCTCCAACAGGTCACCACCCGCCACTCTTAAGTCTCTAAAAGCCATGAGAGGACCTGTAGAGTCGGGTGCTGGTATACATACAACCCGAGATCGAAGGATCTGCACCGATCCGGGCACGAAGAGACGGCCGCGATCCGAGAGAGAAAAATCCCACCGATAGAAATCGGAAGAGATCGACTTCCCTTCAAAGGCACTTAATGTTGACTCTTGATTTATAAACTCCCCCCCCCCCCCCCCCCTGAAAAGTAGAGCCTACCTGTACAGGGTTCCACTCCAACAGCTGATATAGTGTGTCCATGCTTGACTGCTTCAAGGCTCAAAGAGCAAGAGGATAAGACTCTGCGCATAAAAGACACTAGCGGTCTGCACCTCTACCGTGTACGCCCTAGTCACTCTTTCAGTGGTAGCGGAGCAGTGATCCTGGAAGACCCAGGTGAGCTCCTTTCCTAGGCATAGAATTGCTTGTGGGCAAACGGCCATGGATTGGATTGACGACTGGGAAGAGCCTGATGCGGATGTGGCTTATGAGCCAGCAGCCTATGTGAATAGGCATGTGAGAAGAGAACCAGCAGCGATAGCTATGACAACACAGGTCACTACAAAGGTGCCCCCATCTTATGATGGAAAGACTTCATGGTTTTCCTATGAGGATGCCATAGACGATTGGTGTGATATCACCGAGCTGGAGGATGAGAAGAGAGGACCAGCATTGAGAAACCGACTAGAAGGAGAAGCAGCTGTATACAAGCGTGTTTTAGACAGAGATGCATTGAAGGCAAATGATCCACCAGGAGCCGGCGTAGAATATTTCAAACGAGTACTACGACCATATTTCGTGAAAGGATCAACCAATGTATTCCTGTATAGGTTCATGCAATTCGTGCGCTTCAATCGAGGATCAGCTGACATGATGAAATGGATGACAAGATTCCAGATTTTACTCCAAAGGCTTATGAGCAGTTGGATGGACATGCTAGAACCAGTCACTCAAGCACATCCACAAGTCCTAGCTCAGATGCAGGCAGATGCAGCGTTGACTGGAACAGCACCAACGGCAGAAAGGATTCAGGAAATCATGCAGACCATCAATGGCAACATGAGGACCTTTCATCAGAACGAATTTCCTCTAGGAGAAAATCTCATTGCCTTACTCATGCTGTCACTTGCAGATTTGTCTCAGGACCAGCGAAACACTTTGACTTCATTGATGACTCATCGTGGCAGGGTCCTGCAGCAATACACCACAACAGAGTTGAGGACAGTGTTCATTGAGATGTTCTGCACGACAAAGACTTCAGTAGACAATCCTTTGATGCAGCCGACAGGTGCTGGAGGTAGAAGATCATTTCTTGTACTAGACGAAGGAGAACTCGATGGTACATTTGGCTATTGGGCCGAAGATGAAGAAGATGGAACAGAAGGATTTTTAGATGCCCTGGACGATGTCTTTTGGGTATATGATGATCAAAACTTCTCGTGGTTCCAAAGGAGATTCCAAGGAAGAAGAGCCAGGAAAGGCAAAGGAAAAGGAAGAAGAAAAGGAAAAGGCAAAGGAAGATCAGGCCGCAGATTCTTCAGACCTCGTGGAAAAGGAAAAGGAAAGAGACGAGGTAAAGGCCATTTTGCTGATGAGCAACAGACAACATATCCAGAAGAGTACTTTGAAGAGAATCCTTATGAGGACACTTGGGAGTCAAACCAAGGAGCATATGATGCTATTCTTGCCGAAGATATGAATGACTATCTTCAAGGAGAATATGATGATGCCAATGACTTTTGGCAACAGCTTGAAGAAGCGTGGTTTTCCCACAAAGGAAAAGGAAAAGGCAAGAGAAAAGGCAAGAAAGGAAAAGGAAAAGATAAAGGAGATGGCAAACAAGATGCAAACTATGCAAATCAACAACAGCCACGTTCTTTACCTGCACCTTCAAGATCTTCACAAGCATCAGGAGGTCAACAAGGTTTCTTTGCACATTGTGTGACAGCAGCAGCTGAAGTCCATGACAGTGAGGTGGACTTGCTGTCAGGCATGATGACCTCATGTCAAGATGAAGCTGACTGTGCGGTCAACAATGGTGAGACGATCTTCAATGGCATGAGTGCCCCTGTGAGGTACTCTTTGTCAAAGGAGATGCTCACAAAGGCTCCTGATGGCTTTGCGCTTATGAGCGCTGAGGAAGAAGTGAAGGAGATGCAGGCCATTTCATTTTTGACTGAGAATCGCTTCCCGCCGACTATTGCAATCCTGGACATTGGATGCACTAGAGCTATGGGATCAAGGCGAGCAGTCGACCATTTTTGCAACTATGTCGACAATCACCCAGATTGTGGATTATGGTACTCCTTTGAGGCTACCAAGAGCAAGTTTTACTTTGCCAATTCCCAGAAGGCTACTTGCTCTCAGAAACTGGTGATTTACATGTATGATCGCGCATGGACGATCCACCATACAGAGTTCGACATAGTGGAAGAAGGAGAAGTCCCTTTGCTTATGAGCTTGCCACAGATGAGGAACTTAGGCTTTGAACTCAGGCTGACACCTCAACATGCTTATCTGACATCGGTGCCTCTTGGTATCAAATATTTGGAGTTGAAGGTTGCAGCCAGTACTCATCTTGTTTTGGACTTCCAAGATATTGCATGGTATCTGTCTGACGTGAATTTGCAGACTCGGCGCGAGAAGAGTTTTTACTCTCACTTCACTCACTATGAATATGGTCATATTTCTGTTGACCTCAATAGTGATGAAGATGTAGCTGAACATGCATATCCTGTGGTTGACTACTGGGAAGTAGATGTTCACAAGAGAGAACTGATACGTCACCACAAGGATTATAGAAAGATTCTTTTTCCAGCAACTAAGTCCTGTCCTGTAGACACTGACTTACTGGAAGACTTGCGACTGACAATCATCAAGACGAAGAAAGGTGGAGAAGAGATCAAGAGCAAGATGATTGGCGCAAGGCAAAATGGAAGGACCTACAAATTGGCTATGAATGGCGTGGTAGAACAATTTTAAGTTCAAGCCAGATGCCAAAATTCCAGATCTAAAGATCAGGAAGGCTGGCATTGAGCACCGTGGCATTGGTGATCCCGATGCAGTGGTGCGCTCCTCCTCAGAGAAGGTTCCCATTGCAAAGGACAGGGAACCAGGCTTCTCATCAGAGAAGGAAGGTGCACCATCCAGTGCCGCGGAAAAGCCCGTGCCGCCAAAGTTTCGGTATACTTCCAAGGGTTTTGATCCATTTTGGAAAGGACACAAGTCAAAACCATCTGAGCCTCAGAATGATTTAAAGGGTGATGATCTTGAGGAGTATGCTCCCTCAGAACCACCTGAGAGGCCAGAAGGTGAACTTGTAGAAATTCCTAAAGCATCAAAAGGACTATCAAGTGATAAACATGAACCACTTGAACCAGGTGATGGCGCTCTTGAGCCTAGGCGGATTTCAATCCAATTACCTGGTAGTGAAGTTGTTGGCAATGACACCGGCATATAGGAAGATGTTACAGAGACTGGAGGACAAGGTAGCTTTATAAGCTTCATGTGAAGCACTACCATATGAGTCCTACTCAGTTTCGTAGACGTGTTTCTATGTTGAAGCTTCCTGACTCTGTTTTAGAGAAGTATGAATCAGTTGTCAGGAACTGCCGTGTTTGTAACACTTCAGTGGCACCTCCGCCACGAGCCAGAGTCTCCGGTATTAGAGCTTCATGTTTTGGTGATGTTGTTTTTGCTGATCATTGTGAGGTTGAACTTCACAAGAACAAGTATATCATCTTACTTGTTCTTGATGGTGCCACAAATCTTCTCTGGGCTACGGCACAGAAAGACCTCATAGATCAAACCACCATCCAAGCATTGAGGCAATGGTCTGATGAGAACAACTGTGTTCCAAAGGCCATCGTAGGAGACGAAGCCTTTTTCACCGATGCTTTTGTTGAATACTACAGGTTCCATGGTATACAACAATGTCCTTGTGGGCCAAGAACTCCTTGGCCGAACCGAGCAGAGACAGCTGTACGTTTGTTCAAACGTATGTGGCATGTTATGAAGGTAGATCTGGATGACCCACGTTTTCGTGGTGTTACGGTCAGAGAAGTGGTCAAGAAGGTAGTTTGGGCAAGAAATTGTCAGTTGACTATCAGTGGATATTCACCAATAGAGATAGCAACTGGAAGACGTCCACCAGATCTTTTTGACCTTGAGACCGCAAGCCCTGAGCAATTGTCAGCTAATGCCGCCGCACAAGATCGTACAAATTTGGAACTACAACGTGTGGCTTTGAGAGCTCATCAAGAAGCACGACAAGCTCAGGACCTTCGAGCAGATCTTGCAAGAAGGACTATGCCAAGTGACGGTCCTTATTTCCAAGGAGAGAAGGTTTTTATTTGGACTCAGGATTCATCAAAGTTCAAGGATAAAGGACGTTGGGTTCGTGCCACAGTACTTGGACAAGAAGGAGCTATGGTCCAAGCCAACACTGGTAAGGCAGTAGTACGTGTGAATCAGTCGAAGGTTAGACGTGATCACGATGAGTGGCATGATGTTCCATTCCGGCATTAGACGATGAGAATCCGGAGAACTTGCGTGAAGATCACGAACTGTATGTTGATGCCGAATTCGGAGAACAGTCCTTTTTCTTCTGTAATGATGATCATCCTGATGTTGTTGAGTTACTTCATGGAAACAGTGGATTATCTTGGTTCCTTTCAAAGAATGGTGTTAAAGTTGCATCTCCTATGGATTTCAAGGCAGGATACAACTTTTCCACTATGAAGGGTCAAGATGGTATTTGGCAGCAACTGGAGAGATTGCAGCCCCACTGTATAGTGATCAACAACCCTTCTCCCAAACAGAACAGAGCTTCTATTTGGTTGCTATGTTGTAATGTGATTGAGTGGCAGTTGAGAAGAAAGAAACATGTGTTTGTGACTGTTCCCAAAGGAAACAAGTTTTGTTTGTTTTTGCAGAAGTTCATTTCGTCTTTGAAGAATCCGGTTTTTACCTTTGATGTGAATATGAATTGTTTCTGCTATTGTCCTAAGGGAATGAGTTACGTGACAGTCTTCCATTCCTATGCATCCTGCCAAGGATGGAAAGGTATTGGTGACTGTTCATTTCAAGCTAAAACAGTTCAAGCCACTAGAAGCAACCAGTACTTCAAGGATCCTGACTGGAAGAAGTTCCGTTCTCGTTTTTGGTTGAGATGAATCGTTTTCTTCCTTATAGTGAGACTTCCGACAAGCGTCAGAGTTTCCTTATTGAAGATCTTCTGGAGAATTTTGATTCTGGAAGTTTGTGTGGAACAGCTCTTTTGTTAGAGAGAGAAGCTCATCAGTCAATTTTGTTGAATTCCGTAAGAGCGGAAGAGACGACGGAAATTCCGGTTCCACTTCGACACATACTACCACAAAGGTTCACTACTACTGAACTGATCAGAACCTTGAGGCAGATAGATGCACTACCTCAGAGATCAGAGTTTGATGTGACAACATCCTCTGATTCTCGAATTGTGTCATTGATTCCAGGCCTGAAGGAGATTAGACGAAGAACCTTGCCACAGATGTATTTTGAGAGATGTAAGGTCTATCGTGGTACTTTTGGTAGAGTGCATCC
>CAXIVM010001316.1:0-19588 GCA_964035705.1 Porites rus | reverse complement strand
CATCACACACATAGACCCACGCACTGCCTCAACTTACTCGGACACACACACAGACAGAGACGCATAAAATTACCGTCAATGTCGATTACCTAGATCCTGGCAGGACGCTACTAGGTGCTCTTGCCCTTAAGCTACTAGCAGGAAACCTACGTAACACTTCACACCGCACACTTGACAGATGACTCGCACTCTGACTTCCTACGTGATGAAAAATGTTTTCGGGCCACTCGTCGTCTAGTTTCTAAGATAGAAACCCAACAGTAAACTGTTTGGAAAAATTACCAGCTGGCAGCTCGCAAAGCAGCGCAATAGGAAGTTTTGTTTCTGCTGTGTTTGTTGCCACGTACAGAGATGTTCTTGGGTGTCTCGATAGAGATTGTGCGCCTGATGTGTGAAAGGGGCGCCTGAGCATGAGTATGCGAATGTGAGACTGCAAGTTTTACGCTGAGGTACGGCTTTATTTTTGAAGCAGAATAACTCTCTCAAAGGCTCGGCGCTTGTCCGTGGACGTGGAACTTCGGTGCTCGGATGTCTTTCGTTTTTGCAGCGGACCCAGCAGGGCTTCTTCGGTTTTCTGGTCTCAAAGCGGGCGTGCAAGTGGGTTTAGCTACTTTAGCAGTAGCATCCTAGTTGCAGCTGCAGCGCGCAGCGCATGGATGGTCCACCATTGCCAGAAGCGGCCCGGCCAGAAGATGCTGCTAGTTCCATATCTCCCGATGCCGACACCTTGCGGCAGGTAGCGACGCAATTGGTGAACAACCTTGACCTCCACCAATGCAGCGTCAAAGAGTGCAGAGCCAAAATCGCAGCTGCCTGCGGGTTGGAACGGGATGGATTGGACGCGCGGAAAGATGAAATCAATTTCAAGAAGTCGTGGAGTCTCTCGACGCCAAGAAATCAAGCCAGCCGTCAAGCTGTTGCGAAGAGCTTGGTGTGGAGTCAAAGAACCCGAGGAGGGCTTACTTGGTCACTTTGTCACACACAGACAAAGAAGAGGGCGCTGACGGGCAGAATGTTGGTACCTCCAGGCACTTACACGCGCATGGAGGTCAGAGACTTTTTCTTGGGCGCCCTTCTCTCCGCACAAGCAAACAGAGACCAGCCTCTTGCTTTTACAAGCATGGCTGTGTTTCAGGAGAGCCATGCGACGGGACAAGTTCACTATCACGTTGCCCTGTCAGCTGACAAGTGTTTTCGCTATGCGCCCCTGAAGCGCCATTTGCTGGCTGCGCGGAGTCCCAAAAACATTGTCCTCGCCAAACACCCAACGGCGAAGGGCGGAACAGGAAGCTTTTGCCTTCGTTTCCTTCAAAACCTGCGTGGCACACAAGAGTGCCTTTCGAACGCCCACCCACAAGCGAATCTCTCACAGCCTTGCACCACTCAACTGGGTCGTGGCCGTTTTGGGAGAGGATGGCGTCAGCGAAGCAGGCCCACTGGCCCGTGCAAGTGCATGGAGCGCTGCAAGCTCCTTCCAGGATCTCCAGCCGACCCTGCGAAGCTGCTGCCACTAAGTCCTCAACTTTTTCCGTCTTCCACGATTTGGCAACAATGCCCGGAAGCTTGTCCCAGCTGCAAAGCAAAACTCCACCAACGCTTGGCCACCGCTGCGCTTGGCATAGGCCATCAACTTTGCTGCGCAAACCTCATCGGGCAAAATGTTCTCCCTATTAACAGTAACAATGATGGGCCACACGTCCACTTCTCGCACGCGCTGCTCTGCCTTGCCTTTGCCTGCGCGCTTGCGCCTTTGGTCCTCCCGATGCGCTTCCAGCTTCTGCGCACTCACTGACCCTCTGCTCGCTTCAGACAAAGGCGGGTGGTTTGAAGGCCACAGCTCCGGCGTTGGATTCCAATTCCTCCACCGCCGAAGGCAAATAGCAATATGCAATGCACCCTGCATACCCGTCTGTTTTTCCGGACCAATGGCTGGCGTCAAGGATGACCCACTCTTCATAACCACACTGCAATCAGACCTGCATGCTTTGAAGGGAAGCTGAAGCAGGGCGACTTGGACATGATGGTAAAACGCTTGAAATTGTTTGAGTTCAAGCAGAAAGTTACAATTCCCAGCCATGTCGCCAAAGGCTGCGGCTCTTGTTTCGCCCATTTCATCTTGGGCCCAGGGCTGCAGACGCGTGTTTTGCGCTCTGAAGCTGCGAAAAGGGGGGCCACGCCTTCAGGTGAAACGCCCGAGCCCAAAAGGATGATGTGCTTGTCTTGGACTGTGGACGACGTCTGTACCTACATTGCGGATTTGGAGTTGGGGCATGTTGCGGCGGCCTTTCGAGACAACGCAGTGGATGGCCGCATGTTGGCATCTTTATCTGAAACCGACCTAGTGTCTGAGCTGGGGTTGAAGCCTCTTCAGGCCTGCAAAGTCCTTGACCTAGAGGAAGAAAAAGGATGCGATTTCACCGTGTCATTGGTGGCGTCGTCCAGTTTGAGACAACGAAACGTTTTTTTGGAACGAGCGCATGCTTTTGAGCAAGCCGCAGCGACCCGCTGTTGAGCGTGTGGTGTTCTTGAAGCCACATCTTGCCAGGTCTATGTGGGTTGCAGGAAGAAGGTCCTGACCTCAAGCCGCTTTGAACAGTTGCTCACCGGACGTGTTTCAGCAATGTTGGCTGGCAGACTTTGCTCTGCATTGGTCGTGTGGTAAACTCTAGTCATTTTTCTGGATGGGTAGAGTTTGAGTGACTTTAGTGGACATCTTAGACGTTCTGGCATGGTTCACTTCTACGCCATGCTAGTGGTGACTCTGTTCATCCCCTCCACGTTGGAATTTGCGCGCATGCAATTTTAGCTGAGCGCTTGCTTCGAATGTGATTTTGCGCCACAACAGTCATTGCAACAACATTGCATTGAGGGGGCGCGGGGGAGGCCACATTTGCTTGGTACACTTCTCAGTTTGTGCGACGGTACACTTCTCGATTTGCCCGCTCGCGCGCTTCTCGATTTGTGCGACGGCACACTTGTTGATTTGCGCAGTGGTCCACTTCTCGATGTGCGCGCGTGCAAATTTCTCGATTTGTGCGACGGTGCACTTCTTGACCATTTTGCGCAGTGGTCCACGTCTCGATTTGTGCGCTCGTACATATTCGATTTGTGCAGTGGGGTGCACGTCTCCACTTCTGCAGTGATTGGATACTCTGTGTTTTGCGGTTCAGTTCAGCGGTAGACGAGACGCAGTGACCAGCGAACCAGGCAAGGAAGCGTGCAAAGGAAATTTGACTCAGTATCGCCTGACTTTACGCAGGTGTGATGGCACCCAAGCGTCAGCGGGTTGAGGTGGGGAGGCAAACGCCATGTGTTAGCGTGTTCTTGCAACCTCAGAGGTCTTGTCCGCGGAAGCAGCCGCGCTCCAGCAACGGCGGGCAGCGCTGAAAGCGCAAAACAAAGAGCTCGCTAAGCAGCAAAAGCTGCTGCAAAAGCGGCGCCAAAGGTTGATGCAGGCCTTTCCTCCTTTGTGTGTTGTTTTGATCTTTTGGGGTCTGGCTGCAGGCAGCGCGGCAGCTGAGTCAAGATGACCTCGTCCTGTTGCTCCAACAAGGTTGTGTCATCCGACCACTGAGATATCATGTTCTTTTTTGTATGTTGGCTCCAGGTGCTCCTCAAGCGGGCGCTGCAGCCCTTCCTGTTGGCCTCGCTCCGGTTGTTGTCTCCAGTTGTTGCTCCCGTTGTGGGTCCGATCGCGCCTGCTGGACAGGCTGTTGCTGTGGGTAGTGGTGAGGATGAAGGTGCAGGCAGGCGCTGTCAGATGTATATGTGTACCTTAAGCTTCGTCAGCTTGTTGCTGGCAGGGCCTGTGAACGATCCTGTGAACGAGCCAAGTGCGTGACTTAGATCTCTTTCATTCTTTTCCCTCTGTGCCCCCAAGTGCTGCAGGAGCAAGAGCTGCTGCCGCAGTTGGGATGGGTCAAAACGCAGTTGCTTGCAGGCCAATGTTTTCTGTTCTTGTTACAAGCGGGAACGAGCGGCGTGGGGTCATGGGTTGGCCCAAATATTGAACAGGTGTGGTGGAAGCAGACAATGATGATGTCCTGGAGTTTGAGAGCGTTGGAGGCACAAGACCTGTTGAAGATCTGTGGTTTTGAAATTTGTTCACTCCTCCAGCAGGTGATGAAGAGGGTGATGACTTTTGGTTTTGGGCGTACTGACGGAGTGAGTGTGCCACGAGCCCACAACAGCAGAGGCTCAGGTGAAAAGGCGCTCTAGTTTCGAGGCTTACAGCTTGAACGCTAGAGAAACCCATACAGAACCCACAGAAAGAAAAGCGCGAGTGTTTGCGCACGTGCTGACGCGCGCCATGCAGTGTGCAAGTGTTCAAGCGCAGTCGCTGTGTTGACGACGCCCGCCCAGTTGGCTTGGTTCAGGTCTTCCACAGTCACAGCCTCAGGGCGCAAAAACTTGATCAGGGTCCCCAGTTTTGGTGCCATAAAACCTATGAAAACTAGACGACGAGTGGCCCGAAAGCATT
The DNA here is from genome assembly GCA_964035705.1 of Porites rus. Taxonomy (NCBI): domain Eukaryota; kingdom Metazoa; phylum Cnidaria; class Anthozoa; order Scleractinia; family Poritidae; genus Porites; species Porites rus. Next base: position 15,108 of record CAXIVM010001316.1, on the reverse strand, counting down.
TTTCATCACGTAGGAAGTCAGAGTGTGAGTTACCTGTTAAGTGTTCAGCGTGAAGTGTTAAGTCGAGTGAGTTGAGGCAGTGTGTGGGTCTCTGTGTGTGTGTATCTATGTCTGTGTGTGTATGAGTCTCTGTGTGTGTGTGTCCGAGTAAGTTGAGGCAGTGCGTGGGTCTCTGTGTGTGTGTGTCAACCTGTCAAGAGAGCCGGGTGGTCGGGAGACATGACTCAGCTGCAGGGGCGCCAGAGCAGCCGCGAGAGATGACTCAGCCGCGAGAGATGACTTATCCGCGTACTAAAGTTGTACTACAAAGTCGCCAGTTCTCAGCTTCCAGCTCCACAGATTGCTCCGCGTACTAAAGTTGTACTAGAAAGTCGCCAGTTCTCATCTTCCAGCTCCCCAGATACTCCGCGTACTAAAGTTGTACTAGAAGGTCGCCAGTTCTCAGCTTCCAGCTCTCCAGATACTCCGCGTACTAAAGTTGCACTACAAAGTCGCCAGTTCTCAGCTTCCAGCTCCACAGATTGCTCCGCGTACTAAAGTTGTACTACAAAGTCGCCAGTTCTCATCTTCCAGCTCCACAGATTGCTCCGCGTACTAAAGTTGTACTATACAAAGTCGCCAGTTCTCATCTTCCAGCTCCCCAGATACTCCGCGTACTAAAGTTGTACTACAAAGTCGCCAGTTCTCATCTTCCAGCTCTCCAGATACTCCGCGTACTGTTGTACTACAAAGTCGCCAGTTCTCAGCTTCCAGCTCCAGAGATTGCTCCGCGTACTAAAGTTGTACTACAAAGTCGCCAGTTCTCATCTTCCAGCTCGCCAGATACTCCGCGTACTAAAGTTGTACTACAACTTCGCCAGTTCTCATCTTCCAGCTCCCCAGATACTCCGCGTACTAAAGTTGTACTACAAAGTCGCCAGTTCTCAGCCTTCCAGCTCCACAGATTGTTCCGCGTACTAAAGTTGTCCTAGAATGTCGCCAGTTCTCAGCTTCCAGCTCCACAGATTGCTCCGCGTACTAAAGTTGTACTACAAAGCGCACTCGACACGCACGATCTCCGCAGAGGGTTGCGGGCACACCGGACAAATCGCACTCTCGCCTGCATTTCGCGCACTCGACGCACGCGATCTCCGCACCGGACAAATCGCACTCTCGCCTGCATTTCACGCACTCGACACGCACGATCTCCGCAGAGGGTTGCGTGGGCACCGGACAAATCGCGCTCGACACGCACGATCTCCGCAGAGGGTTGCGCGGGCATGGGACACATCGCACTCACTCGCCTGCATTTCGCGCACTCGACACGAGGGTTGCGCGGGCATGGAACAAATCGCACTCTCGCCTGCATTTCGCGCACTCGACGCGCACGATCTCCGCAGAGGGCTGCGCGGGCATGGGACAAATCGCACTCTCGCCTGCATTTCGCGCACTCGACACGCACGATCTCCGCAGAGGGTTGCATTTTCGGTTGACGCTGTTCGTCCCACCCTCCGCCTTTAAGAGAGAATTTATAAAGTGGGGAAATGTTTTTCATTAGGACATCTCCCGCGCAAGTTTTCCATACTCACGCTTGCATATTCAGAGAGAATTTTTATAAAGTGGGGAAATGTTTTTCATTAGGACATCTCCCGCGCAAGTTTTCCATACTCACACTTGCATACTCATTGCGTACTTTTGCACTTGGATACTTGCCGTTGGATGCTTTCACTCTTCCACTTACACTGGGATACGTAAAGAAGTGTAAGTCTTCATGTTCACGTTCAAGTGTAAGTGTGGAACCGTAAGTGTTCAAGTGTAAGTGTAGAAATGTCAGTGTTCAAGTGCAAGTGTGGAAGTGTCAGTGTGTAAGTGTAAGTGTCGAAGTGTCAGTGTTCAAGGGATTTTCCGGAAGAACCCTTCGCAATGCTTTCGGGAAAATATGCCGCTGTAAACGGGACCTCCTCGGTATGCCGATCATTTGGCTGGGCAAGGTGCCACCGGTCAACAAACCAAGCGCAGCAGCCGCTGGCTAGCGCCCGTGGGTGCACCGCCGCCAGTTGACCCTCTTCTCTCTGACTCATGCTGGAGATGCATCCGTGTTTTCACGGGTGCCTCCCACGCCAGACAACTCGCTGGACACGAAGCCTATTGTAAAGGCCCAGGCAGCCCTGCGGCTTCCATCCCTTGTCGCCGAGGATGTGGTAAATCCTTCCCGTGGCGCCAGCCCACGGCGGGGCGTAAGCAGCTCTACCACGCCTGTGAGTTTCGCTCTAAGCATGAGAAGATTTGTCGAGGTTCCGACGCTGCCACTCGCATCTGCCCCAATTGCCCGCTCCAATTTCCTCTCTCCGCCTCCGATGACATCATTTGGCAACACCGCAACAAATGTGCAGTCACCGAGGATGCCCCGCATCCGCTCACCCGGAGCATGTGGAAACGTCCTCAATCCTCTTCGCGATGCGCTTTCACGAGCAAAATCGGACACCTTGCCGTCTGCCGAGGTAGCGTCCAAGCCATCGACAATGCTCCAAGTGTAGTTCTACCCACCAGACCATCGGGGCAAGGGTGAAGCATGAGATAGTTCCTGCCGCGGACCCCTGACCGCCAACCTGACACGCAGCGTCTGCTCCTCCTCCTTCAAATCCTTTGGCAGTCGCATCGCTCACAAAAGTCCTGCAAACGGTAGGCCCCTGGCCCCGCTCGTCGGGTGCTTTTGGGGTCTCTTGGTGTTGTGATGGTTCCTTCTTCGGAAGGTGCTGGTCCCGCTTGACGGGTTCACCAGCAGGTGCTTGTCGCCAACCGCACATCGCTTTTCCTCTGGTTCTGGTGCAGGTCTTGCTCTTCTCTGCTGTCCCTCTTCTTCGGCTGTCCTCCTCTTGCTCTTTGCCTTGAGCCCCCTTTTTCTCGTCTCCCTTCTCCCCGCCTGCTCCCTTTGTTACCCCGCCCCGGGTTAGCTCTTCCCTTGCTCCCCTGCAGACTACTTCTGACCCTTTGTCTTTTTGTAAAACAGATTTTTTAAATATCATTGCGCTTTGTTTAAGGTTTGTTTGCATCCATGTTTCTGCCGCTTGCGGCGGCCAATAACTTTATTTTTCGCCGTGCGTTGCTTGTTATGTTCAATGCAACGTCCTTTTTTCTTGTTTTAAATCAAGTTTCTCATTCGGATGGATACGCGGTGGTGAGTGGAGGATGCTCTTTGATTGGCAGATCAATGTCCACGCTTGGCTACTACTTTGCAGTGGTCTTCACAGGACCCTCCTTGGAGCCAGGACAAAACTCGTTTTTAAAAGTTGTTGCCTCCAACCGATCTGACCGTAAGCATCCAGCGAGCAAGCCTACTTGGTACTCAGCCTGTTTTTCCCAAATCGCTTCCTCAGCACGATGGCCCCGAAGTTGAACTTGGAAGACCGAGTGTCCAAGATGGAAGACTGGAAGCAAGACATGGAAAAAGTCACGCGTTTCCGCCTGGAAGGCTTCACCAAAATCCAGCAAAAGTGCCACGAATGTCACGCCAGTCGGTCCCCAAACAAATTCTGGCCCTTGAAAGAAGCGCGAAGATGTCCACGAAGATCTCAACGAACATGACCTCGAAGATGAGGAGTTCGACCTTTACGATTTTTGAGGAGGAGGAAATCATTGCCACCAAGACATGGAAGGTGCACCTACCCCTTGCTTCTTCCATTTTCTTCAAGAATCTTCCAATTGGTTCTTGTCCCACGTTGTCCCCCTTGCTTCTCCTATCTTCTCCTTGCTTCGTCCACTTGCCAGTTCAATCTCCCAAGGTTATGTTTTCATTGGCTGTCTTGCTTTTTGCCATCCAAGCAAACACCCAGACAAACCTAACTTACATTTTTTGGTAATGTTGTTAGAGTGTCCCTTTCTTATGTTTTAACATGTTTTAACTCTTTTTGTTTCTGTGGCATTTTGTGAGGGTGAAATGTTGCAGGCCATAGAGTCTCGGAGGGACATGCTGGAGCAGATGGAGAAGCTCTCCGTGGACGAAGCAGCTCCCACTGAGCGTGCTGAGGCTGCTCCAGCAGATGATCAAGCCCCACTTGAACAATCCAGTGCGTGTGGCAAGCAGTTCATTTTCGAGCAGTTGAAGGCCATGATCAAGACAAGCCAGCGCAAGAGTTTTTCTGAGGAAGGCCTGCCAACGTTCATGACCAAGGCAGCATGCCTTCGCAGGATGATGGCCATATCGCAGACATTGAGGACGTTTGTGAAAACGGTCCGAAAAGGCGGAGGGCATTTTGTCGGGGCCTGAGTGTTTTTTTGTAGGTCCTAGATTTCATGGGCTCTCACGAAGACACGGCAACATACGGCCATTGCATTTGCACCATTCACCGCTTTCACTTTTCCGCAGTCATGTTGGAGACGTCCCTCACTCGCAGCTTACATTTCGATATCTCACTCTCACTCTATCTCAAGCGCCTCTGCTGTTGTGCAGCCATGGGTTCTGTACCACACAAGTAAGCTACAAAAACCAACACATGTGTATTGCTGCCGCCTACAAGAAACCGAGCTGTTATACCACATGTTAGTACCACAGTTGTAATATGTTGCAATATCACTCACCCCAAAAAATTACAGGAAAAGTTCTGGTCTCACTCACCCTCTCTCACCGGGATATGTCGGGATAACTTTGTGGGGGGAAGTTGGCTTTTCCTTTCCAGTGAGTGAGGTCCCACACGCAGATTGGCGGCGCTCGTCCCAATAAGAACATGCGGAACCTGCTGGTGAGCCACATTCATCGGGCTAAGCAGTTCAACAAGTTTGCCGCCGCCCGTGGATCCAGAATGCTTCACTGGATGGCAGCGTAGGCTGAATTCGTTCGTGTGCGCAACCCACACAAGCAGCTGCTGCGCTGTAGGCAAGTGTCAAAAGGTGGTCTGATCACTTTCCACTTGGCCCTGACGTTCGTTCGCTGTCTACAGGGGCAAACGCAATGCAGCGCCTTTGTTCCAACCCGAGCTCACCAAGGGCTCGAAGGGCAAAGAGGTAGTGGCAGATTCAACCGAGGGCTTGGCAGACACGAGCTTCGCTGGCTTCGCCGTGAATATTTTTGTCCTGGGCGCAAGTGGCTAAAAGAACATCTAGCAGTTCTTTGCAAAGCTTCCCAATGCACATGCAGGCGCTGGAGTGGAGCTTCTTGACAATACCGGCGGCTTCAAGGTCAGTGGTGCCTTGTGTACTTGGGAATCCCTTTGTGCAAGAAGCGCTCTTTACTTTGAGTATGTGGAGAAGAAGGACAAGAAGACACATAGCTCTGGAGTCTTTCACACATTGGCAGAGCTCCCAGAGTGCAAAAGCAATGAGTGTAGACTGGGGTTGGGGGGCCTCAACAACTGTAGCTTACAACTATAGAGGTTCCACACTTCATGCACACAGTGCACACACATGATCACACAAGTATACAATACTTTTTAACAATATTTGTACTGTATATGAAAAAGTTATATAAAGTTATTCATTGTACAAATATTGCAGTTAGCCAAGGTATTGTAAAAACATCAGGAAAACGATGACATACAATAACATCAAGAGCGGTATAGGGGAAGCAACCGGGGCTTTTACGCCGTTTACGCGATCTCAGCTGAGGTTTGTCCCTGGAACCTATGGTGACAAGAAGAAGAAGGGACACACAGAGTCACCAAAGACAAAGCTGACCAACTTCATCCGCAAGGTCGTGCCACCGTTGCGCCTGGGGACATTTCGTGATCCTTTTTTAGGATGTAAAGGTTTGCAATTTCTTGACAGGCCGTCTTTGCAGGCCGGATCAAAACGATCCATGGGGATTTAGTGAAGCAAACTGAATTCTGGGATCAAAAGAAGAGAAGCAAAGTGCAAAGCATGTCAGTGTCACTGCTTCGAGCATGAACAAACACAGAAAGGCGTTAAGAAAGTGAAACCTACAAACTAGACGACGAGTGGCCCGAAAGCATTTTTCATCACGTAGGAAGTCAGAGTGTGAGTTATCTGTTAAGTGTTCAGTGTGAAGTGTTAAGTCGTGTGGGTTGAGGCAGTGTGTGGGTCTCTGTGTGTGTGTATCTATGTCTGTGTGTGTATGAGTCTCTGTCTGTGTGTGTCTCCGAGTAAGTTGAGGCAGTGCGTGGGTCTCTGTGTGTGTGTCAACCTTTTAAGAGAGCCGGGTGGTCGGGAGACATGACTCAGCTGCAGGGGCGCCAGAGCAGCTGCGAGAGATGACTCAGCCGCGTACTCAAGTTGTACTACAAAGTCGCCAGTTCTCATCTTCCAGCTCCCCAGATACTCCGCGCACTAAAGTTGTACTACAAAGTCGCCAGTTCTCATCTTCCAGCTCCCCAGATACTCCGCGTACTAAAGTTGTACTACAAAGTCGCCAGTTCTCATCTTCCAGCTCTCCAGATACTCCGCGTACTAAAGTTGTACTACAAAGTTGCCAGTTCTCAGGTTCCAGCTCCACAGACTGCTCCACGTACTACAGTTGTACTACAAAGTCATCAGTTCTCATCTTCCAGCTCCCCATATACTCCGCGTACTAAAGTTGTACTACAAAGTCGCCAGTTCTCATCTTCCAGCTTCCCAGATACTCCGCGTACTAAAGTTGTACTACAAAGTCGCCAGTTCCCAGCTTCCAGCTCCACAGATTGCTCCGTGTACTAAAGTTGTACTAGAAAGTTGCCAGTTCTCATCTTCCAGCTCCCCAGAGACTCCGCGCACTAAAGTTGTACTACAAAGTCGCCAGTTCTCATCTTCCAGCTCCCCAGATACTCCGCGTACTAAAGTTGTACTACAAAGTCGCCAGTTCTCAGCTTCCAGCTCCACAGATTGCTCCGCGTACTAAAGTTGTACTACAAAGTCACCAGTTCTCAGCGTCCAGCTCCACAGATTGCTCCGCGTACTAAAGTTGTACTACAAAGTCGCACTCTCGCCTGCATTTCGCGCACTCGACACGCACGATCTCCGCAGAGGGTTGCGCGCACAGCCAGCAAATCGCACTCTCGCCTGCATTTCGCGCACTCGACACGCACGATCTCCGCAGAGGGTTGCGCGCACGGCCGGCAAATCGCACTCTCGCCTGCATTTCGCGCACTCGACACGCACGATCTCCGCAGAGGGTTGCGCGCACAGCCAGCAGATCGCACTCTCGCCTTCATTTCGCGCACTCGACACGCACGATCTCCGCAGAGGGTTGCGCGCACAGCCAGCAAATCGCACTCTCGCCTGCATTTCGCGCACTCGACACGCACGATCTCCGCAGAGGGTTGCGCGCACAGCCGGCAAATCGCACTCTCGCCTGCATTTCGCGCACTCGACACGCACGATCTCCGCAGGGGGTTGCGCGGGCACCCGGCACATCGCACTCTCGCCTGCATTTCGCGCACTCGACACGCACGATCTCCGCAGAGGGTTGCGCGCGCAGCCGGCAAGTCGCACTCTCGCCTGCATTTCGCGCACTCGACACGCACGATCTCCGCAGAGGGTTGCGCGCGCAGCCGGCAAATCGCACTCTCGCCTGCATTTCGCGCACTCGACACGCACGATCTCCGCAGAGGGTTGCACTTTCGGTTGACGCTGTTCGTCCCGCACTCCGCCTTTAAGAGAGAATTTATAAAGTGGGGAGATGTTTTTTCATTAGGACATCTCCCGTGCTAGTTTTCCATACTCACACTTGCCTACTCATTGCATGCTTGCATACTCACGCTTGCATATCATGCTTGCATACTTACACTTGCATACTTTGACACTGGCATACTTCGCACTTGGATGCTTTCGCTCTTCCAGTGTGTGTGTGTGTAAGTGTGAGTGTCGAAGTGTAAGTGCCGAAGTGTCAGTGTTCAAAGGATTTTCCGGAAGAACCCTTCGCAATGCTTTCGGGAAAAATGTAAGCTACACATTCCAAGTCTTTTCGAAAATGTAGCGTACATTTTTCAACCCAAAGAAACAAAAACGTAGCTTACATTTAGACAGCCCCCCCCCACTTTGGGGTGGGGCTTGTAGGTATGTATGTATGATGTATGTATGTATGCATGTATCCATGCATGTGTGTATGGTGTATTGTATTGTAATGAAATGCAATGTAATTAATGTAAAGAAATGTAATGCAATGCAATGCAGTGCAATGTATGTATGCATGTATGTAATGTATGCATTGTATGTACTGTATGTTATGTCTGAAATCTATGTATTGTATTGTGTTGTGTCGTATTTTCTTGTCTTGTCTTGTTCGGTAATGCAATGTAATCGTATGTACGTATACTTATGTTTGCATGTACCAATGTAATGTATAGTAATGTAATAATGTATGTATGCATGCATGTATCAGCACAATCCGCTCGATGAATCAGCACGATCAAGCAGCAGAAATCGCACCGACTTAGGAAAGCCGATGTCCTCGAAGCTTTGCGGGCATGCGGACACAGTCCTCAAGATGTGACGTGGCATTGAGCATCAGAATCTCTGGGATATTGATATGGTATGATTCTGATATGTACTGCTGCTAGCAACCATGGTTTTGTTCAATTTGGTGCGTCGGAGGTATTGGATTTCAAAGAATTTGCGAAAATCATCAGAAACAAGTTTGCAGAGCAAGATCCGCTTGCAGCAATGCTGACTACGTGACTGGGCAAAGGGCAATGGCAATAAGTGGGGTTGAGATGAGTGGCGCAAGCACGCCGGCACACACACGGACAGATTACAAGATCGCACTTGAGATCATGGCCCGAGGTTCCGCTTGTTTGATACCTCCGGTGCGGGCCGCCTTTCCTTGCGAGATGTGCGACGAGCAGTCAAGGAAACCAATCTCCCGATTGCTGAAAATGAGAGCCTTGGGTGCACAGTGGAGCCCAACAACAATTGAATACAGGGCGGAATGTGTTTGAGAAATGTGTGCGATATGATTGACCTTTGTCAGAACAAGGAAGTTGGTACAGCAGAACATTTCACAAATCAGTGGGCCATGGATGGCCATGGTGGGTTTGGGGTGCCAGTTGTTGTTGTTGTCGTTGTTGTTAACGTTGTTAATTTTTGCTGGAATGGTTGCCCAAAGTGGACTGAGGCTAGAGAGGATGATATCCTTCTTTGATCAGAATGGAAGTGGAACTGTTGGCGAAGCGGAATTTGTTCAAGCATCTTGGCTGGCATTTGGCTGGGTCCAGCAAGGAAAATTACTGCTGTTGAGGTCATGGTGGCGACCGACCTGCTGTGATCCTTTTCCTGCCATGTTTGTGCGACTTTTTTCCTAACTCAGACGCCAAAGCGCTGGGACAGGTGAGGGTCAGCATAGCTAATTCGACCTAATGCGGCCAATGTTGACTGCCGGCTTGGTTGTTTGTTGAGAGGCTTCTGAGGTACAGAGTTAGATAAAGTGAGCAACTTTGAGCTGGCCTGTCTTGTGTTTTTTGCTTCACTTTTTGACCTAAGAAGATTGATCGACTCCGTTGGGGGTATTGCTGGGCATTGCCGGCCCGTGTCTCAGGTTTAAATGACCTGTTGGCTGAGCTCTCAGTGGACTGACAACACTGCAACAATAATAGTAATATAATGTAATATATAGATTATATAGTAATATCAATGGCAAGTTGCATGCCCAGATGAGTGACTTACGGAATGGCGCATTTTGGTCTTTGTAGCTTGTTCTACACTGGAATAATGCTTGATTGAGTGTTGAAGACCTTGACACTTGAGACCTTGACAGCTCCCCAACCGAGGATTACAACAGTGCAACAGATCATGAGGAAGGTGGGGTAGGTGGTGAGCTGAGCGGATAGACTTGATTTTGGTGCTGAACTTTGATAAGATGATGGTCAAAGGTTCATGGACAGTGGTGTTTGCAATTGGGGGTCCAAGCAACTTGACTTGATCTCCCGCAGTACGCCATTGAAAGTGGAATATGAGGTTCCATGGCGTATCTGGAAGTCATTGAATCGTTCGCATACATTGTCAGGAGTCTTCCTTTCTCTCCTCTCTTCTCCCCGTCTGTTCTGTTCTGTTGTGTTCTTTTTAGTTTTTGTGTTTCTGCTTGTTTGTCTTGACCAGGTGGAAGGTATGTAGCCTTTCTCAGTGTCTTTGGTTTCCGCCTCAGGCGACAAACATCTGGCTTGCGGTTCCCGCTCCTTGTTGGCCAGGACTTTGCCTTGGGAAAGATTTTCTCGATGACAAGATTGAGATTGGATCCGGATTAATGGTAGTATGAATGTGGAACAGGATGGGACACCAAAACAGGGGAGATCCAATATATAGCTTTGAACGTATATTGAACGTATCAGCTTGTGACAGTCTCTGGGTCATGTCCGCAGAGCTGCTCAAGTAGCTATTAGTTACTAGCAGCTTGAACTAAGCAGTCTCGGGGGAGTCCCGGAAAGCAAAAAACATCTGCAAAAGGCTTTGTGTTTCCCTCACTTGGCAGCTCTGACCCGCTGACCTGCTCTGCTGGCCACAGCCATGGACCCTTCGATGCCAGCGTCTTCTTTGTCAAAGAGACATCAGCGACTTGCCTTGGATCCTGAAAAGATTGACATTCATGGCAGCCGTCCGGGCAGCAAGAAACGAGAAGGCTTCACAGCAGAGCAGATCGCAGAGTGCAGAGAGCTCTTTCAGATCTTTGACAAGAATGGGGATGGAGAGATTGACAAAGGTGAATTTCTGCCAATGATGAAGGCACAATAGCTGGATGGTCAAAGAGTCATTTTTTGTCGTTGTTGCTTCCAAGCAATTGCAGTTGCCCCCACCCAACCATATGGTAACAAATGCGTGGATACGTTCGCTTGACCTTTCTGTGCGTGCACGCGCAGCAAAGAGTGAATACGTGCAGGGGGGCGAGAGCTAGAGAGAGAGAGAAAGAGACAGACAGAGAGAGAGAGAGAGAGAGACAGACAGAGACAGAGAGAGAGAGAGAGCGAGGAAAAGAAAAGGAAAGAAAAGAAAAGAGAATGTGTCCAAACCATGGACCATGTTCATCATTTATTTGCCCGCATGCTATTGTTTGTGCCTGCATGTGCACAAGCCCTCCTATACACTTGGTCAGCATCGTCACGACATGTTGTTCTTCTGCAAGGAAAGGCAAATGCCGGCGATCCAGGGCTCCATCCTTTGCATTATATGATTCTTTAGATATCGAATGTCAAAGTGATTGCCCAGCTCGCCCCAAGTAGTTGGTTGACCTTTGCACTTAGAGTTGTGAGTTTTCTGCCAGGCACTGGGCCTGAACCTGTCCTTGCAAGAGCTGGAGATGTTTTTCCACCGCATGGACTATAATGGCGACGGCAGTGTGCAATTGCCAGAGCTGGTCACTTTCCTGGAAGGCTGAGACATTGTGCTCCTTGAACGTCATCGTGTCTATATTGTCTATACCTATCATTCTGAAAATATGTATTTGATAAGTGCTTGTCTTGGGACTGTCAACTTGCTTAATGAATCAGGTGGCCGTCAACATAGGTCCACAGATGAGAATGTCTACAGAGTCGATCAGAGTCTACAGAGTCGGTCAGAGAATGACCTCACCTGAAGTTTGAAATCAGTTGAACTTGGAATGTGTCTCAGCCGTCTTTGGAAGGCATCTCGCAGCCGATCAGTTTGGAGCAAGAACTGCAAGAGTCCTTTGGATTCTTCGGCCCCGAAAGCCTAGACATCAGCGCGCAACTTCGAAGCAAAAGGAAGCCTTCTTTGCTTCCACAGAAGCCTTGGTTTTCCATGTGTTTCATGTAAATGATCATGATGATGAGGTCGCGGTGGTGGTAGCCGCATAAACAAACCAAGGCACCAAACCCAAATGTTCACTCTGGGCGCACCGGCCATCCCTACACCAAAAAATACCCATCAGCAAGGGACACAATATGCAGCCACTCACTCAGCACAGCCAAGCAAAGTGACAAAAAGTGAAAAGACGTGAAACACCAAGACCGAGCCATCACCCTAGACTGGCATATAGCCGTCTGATAGATGTCCCACTGGGAGTCTGGCAAGGACATGGCAGCCTGGCCGTCACTCCCGCGGGATGTCTAAGGCCCTGACCCGCGGGACAAACAAAACCCGGCCCGCGTTTGCATCCCTGCTTGCACATTCAGCAGCTATCATTCCCCCTGTCTTGCCGTTTCGTCTTGTGCCCTCCAGATCAGCCACGAGTCACCACAGGAAGACACCGTGGGACCCAAAAAACGGGAAACCAAACCAAGTCACGACCCAACCAGTTCACCCACAACAACGTACGGGTCAGTCACGTTGTTCCAGACCGGTGGCCAAAGGAAGAGTTGACCCAGGGGGACAACTCAACGTCCCTTACGCCGAAACCGGCAGGAGTCGCGTGCTCCCGTTCTCCCTATAGACCAATTAAACAAACATCGAGAAACCAACCCGGTGAAAACTGGAGAAACGCCGGACCCGAAGGACCGGATTGGGTTCGCCCCTGTCATCTGTAAAGGTTCCAACCTACAACCCAAGATACCACTTACAGACAAGGTTGCCCCGGTGGCGGTTAGGTGGAGGGCTGCATGCATTTTGCCACCGATGTAAATGATCATGGGGCATCGTTTGCACATAACTCCCAGGAAAGATACCGTCACGGCGATCCATCCTAAAGGCCTTGCACAGATCTTTGCAGAGATGGGTGAGGACATCTCAGAGCTTGAGTGCAGAGAGATGATCTCGGCTGCTACTGGGGGTAAGGAACCACAGCCGCAAGTCTTTGTGTGTGTGTGTGTGGTGTGGCTTTAGCATTTTTTTTTGCATATATATATATATATGAACCCCCAAAAACATGTCGCAGATTGCCCATCTTCGTTAATGAGCTGGAATTACACAGAAACAGGCCTTGCCTGTGTTCAGCACAGATAGGCGAACAGCCTTCTGGGCTGCGAAGCTGAGGAGTGGATTGACTTCAAGACCTTCCAACGCTTCTGCAAGGCTAAGAAATAGCCAAGCTTGGAACGAAAACCACTGCAGTTTCATGCATTAGGCAGCTGCCTTGGCGCTGGTTTCACACCCTGTATCACCTGTCCTTGAAAGTGACAAAAGGAGGGTGCCCTCGGATTCTTGCGTGAGTTGTCACCCTCTCTTGTCTTCGTTTTGTTAAAGCGGGATTAAAAGGGATGCTCCTATGCCATGACCGGTTAATGCCTGCAGATCACTGCAGGACCATCACCGGGGTTCAGGGAGCCGTGGGCTTGGATTGGCCAAAGCATAGTGGTTCGAGTAGAGGACACGAGCGAAGTGAGAACCAAGGTTAGAAATCACACTTTGAGGACTGGCTGTGCAAGTGTGCACCTATACAATCCCGTTCATTTAAACAGACTCAATCTGAATTCTGTCCTGTGTTCCCAGATTGCAACTGGACTCAATGCAGCACGACTGCGGGCACGACTCAAAGTGGTAGATATTCTTCCTAGTGCAATTCTTGTCATGGAGGACGCGAAGAATGGGCCCCTTCTGCCTGGTCGACGTGACCATCGTGGTCGATGCTCGAATTTCAGCGTCAGCAGCCTCCATGATCGCAGAGGTGAGCCAAAGGCATTAGCAAATCAATACATTGTGTCTACTTTTTGTGTCGTGACACTAGGGCGAAGCCAATGGATGCCCATGCAAAAAATGCTTGCTTGTGCAATTTTGATGCTTTCTACTATGTGCATTTGAACGAGACCCGTCTTTCCGCGCAGTTGGTGCATGACCATGTGATTCACGATTTCCGCCCCACTGTGACGGATGCCAGCAGAACTCAGAGGGCTCGTTGCAGTTACAGCCAGTTGAAGGGTGGGGTCGGATTTGCTTGGTTGTGAGGGTGTTCGACTTCTTCGCATGGTCGCGTTCAAGGTTTTAGTGCATGTAGATCCAGATGGAAGCCCGCAGCACACTCAGGTTATTTGTTTGTGTGTTTAGTGTGTTGTGCCTTCCTTACAGTTTACAGGCATGTTTAGTGCAAGTAGCACTTGGGTCAGTAGGTGGTGTTGAGAAGCGTTTCATCCATCACGGTCCATCACGTATCATTTGCAGCTGAGAAAGACTGCAGGCAGTCACATCGGCTGGAGACCCATTCTGAGGTACAGAGAGCAGTCGGCGGGGAGGATTCCTCCCAAGATTTCGGAAATTCAGTTGATGTTTGATGTTCCTACTAGACTTGGCAGCGCTGCTCGGGAACCGCACTGCTCGCCGTTTCAGACATCACATGTTGGGCTGTTGTTTGGAAGGCTCCTTCCAATGACCAGGCAAATACGATTGCAGAGCAGGTTGAGACCCTCGACATGCTCAATCCTGAGGATGCCATTTGGCTGTGCCACTGTGGTTAAGTACGGGCATTTGTTCGCATATGCGGCATATGCATATACTTTTTTATCTTTTTTTTTAATTTGTATATTTATATGTATATTATATATATACACGTGTGTGTGTGTGTGTTCATGCACAATCGCTCACACGACGATTGTCATGAAGATTCGGCAAGTGCATGGAAGATATTGTTTCTTTGTTTGTCCTCCTTCTTTTGTGTCTCAGATTTGATGATCTGTTCCAGATTCTTTCCAGGACATTGAAGCTCAAACTCGAGCAGCATTGCTTCAGGATCTCAGCTGTGCATGAATGTGCATGATGTTCAGCATGCAAAATTGTTGGATGACCTTTGAGGACGCAGGAGATCCGGACCTTCCACAGATCATCGAGGTCACTGAGCTCCATATCTACTATCACATGGAGGAACGTCAACAGAAGAGGGTGGGACGGATGGCTATAATGGATGCAATGGTGGATGAATATGGATGCCATGTTTGGAAATATTTGGATTGGATTTCTGTTGGTCTCACATGCTCAGCCTTTGTGCTGAAAAGTGCTTTTGATGATGGCTCAAGTTACTTTAGTGGCAGTGGAAGATGCCACCTTGTCCAACAGGACTCACCTATATATATAATTTGTCTATATTTGTGTGGCTCTTTGATTGCACGGTGATATTGCACACTGTTCACTTCCAGGGTGTTGCTTGAACATTTGCAACTGCATGCACCCAAAGTGTAATGGATTCAAACCAAAGCAGCACCTCAAGCGACCAACTGGCCGGCCATGCTTGGCCAAGAGATCTACTTGTAGATTGTGGTAGCTTCATGCGCTGCCGCTGGTGGTGCTGGCTTGCTGGGCCACATGTTGTGAGTGCGACCGGGTTGAACTTGG